>OX578142.1:23153556-23368556 GCA_951213105.1 Amaurobius ferox | reverse complement strand
CTGAGTTTAAGTATTTATAGTAATGTACTATTGCTTAATCTGAAACAGGCATTTGTTTGGGTTAATTGGAATTAAATACTCAGGACCTGACGATGAATTTAATTCTAATTAATCACCGAATTTGGGATGGTGCTGTTCTTTTCTCTTATCGGCATTATGGCTTTGAATTTGCTTCTATGGTGATGTTAATATTACTTGAATTGTATTTTTTTATTTTTACATAATTCTTATTATTACATTTCAAATATATATATATATATATATATATATATTAATATATATATATATATATATATATATATATATATATATATATATATATATATATATTAATATATATATATATATATATATATTAATATATATATATATATATATATATATTAATATATATATTAATATATATATATATATATAATATATGTATATTATATATATATATATATATGTATATTATATATATATATATATGTATGTTATAAAGACAAAGACAATCAACAAATTTCAAATATGAGGAATGCAAATAAGAAAACAAAAAAATCAAGCAAAAAAGCTTGCACATGGAGGAGATTTAGGCTTACGATAAGTTCATTTCGAAAAAATTCTCGTCGGGTCCATATATCCTTTCGAAATGAACACAAAAATGCTTGTTTCATGCATATATATATATATATATATATATATATATATATATATATATATATATATATATATATATATATATATATATATATATATCTTTATATTTCACAAAAAAAAATCCATAAATATCAAATTAGTGAGATTTTTTTAAACATCTATTTCGTAGGATTTAGATGTTTAAAAAGATATAGTGGCTGATATGGATGCAGCATAAAATTACGGAGGAGGTAGGGTTCATGAAGGATTTCCACTTCTTGTTCGGGAGAGAGATGTCACTTCCTATTCAAAAATTTATATTTTCATTTCAACATCTGTTTTTCAGACTTTGCTTTAGGTACAGCTTAGTTGAAGACTGATATAGATTAAATATTGAATTCCGGAGGGATTGGTAGGGTTCACTAAGGATTTCCTGGTCTGAATATGTAACTTCTGGTTTGTCCAATGATTCATATGACTGCATGAAATAAGTGTGCTGAAAGTATAGAAATACTTAACAGTTATTTCGAAATTGAAGTGTATACATCACTTTCCATTGCATAAAGGCTTTTTCATATTTTTTTAATTTTTTGTATTAAAAATTTCAATTTTGCCAAACTTAGATGTAAAAATAATTGTAAAATATATTACTAATTTGAATGAACGATTGCACGTACGTAAGTTGCTGGAAATGTAATTGGCCAGGGAATTTTTAAATGCAAAGTGCAATTAATTTTGATATTTGTTTACCATATTTAAATTAGGAAATATTTTTATTTATTTTCCAATAACATTTAAAATTTTTCAATTTAATAATAAAATATTTAAAATTAAAATAATTTAAAAGTATAAAAGCATTAAAACTTTACCCGTTTTTAAATTTTTAAGAAAATTTACTTGAAACTATCACGTCGTAGAACCCCAAGGGTTCCGCAGAACAAACACATCTTGAAAAACGCTGCATTATCCTACGTGTGTCGAAAAAGCAACATTGCTCCCACAAACTGAAAAATGTCAAGCAAATTTCCTTAAAATGTTACAAATTTTGCATTTTAAAATGACAAATATTTTATTATTTCCTCCTTTCAAATAATCTTCAAATTTCGTTACGGATTATTGTACTATATAAGAATTGAATATTATACGGATTCTACACATATATTTTCTACGAAATTAGAATCGTTTCATTCAAATAATAAATTATATGCATGTGTGTCGAACATTTCTTTAACTAATTTCAAACAATCCGTATGCAGTATGCATCCGTATCCGTATGCCGCACAAAGTTTTTAAATACATGTATTTTAATAGTATTACTTGAAAACCACATTAGTCGGATTGTTATTTGATTTATAAATAATCAAACCAGTGTTTGAAATACTACTGTATATTTTGATAAGTTTCTCATACGCAATCTGATATGCAATCAAATTATGAACAATATTCTTTATTAAACAATTCGTCTTTCCCATCCAATTGCACGTGTAGCGAGAATAAACCAGAACTGGCGATAAAGCGACGTTTGGCGTGTGGCATGAGAGATTACTTCTGAAATTGTTGAATCGGTATACACTCTGGCTTATCGCTACTCTGCCAGGGGCCCACTCGATCTGCTCACTCTAAACTCTCTTCTACTTTTGTTGCTTTACAAGTTTTTCACCCGCGCAGCGGGCGAACTACTTATTGCTACAAAAACGTGTTACTATATATAGTGACTGCTAGTAGGTAGAACTCGCTAGCATTTTTTAAAGACGAATAGAGATAATCATAAAGCATGATAATTTTCTGCAAATTCCAAATTCATTCTTAAACTTGTATTAAAAATAGTTCTTTCGTTTCTACATGTAAATAGCTGTAGATTTGGTTGGTTTTCGCTCTCATTATTTTACTGTTTGGGTTACAGGGACAGGTCAGGTACAAAACTGTTAGCTATAGAGTGTATATGAGAAGAGTCGGCAGCATTTTGGGTATAAAAGCTTTTGCGCTAATCATAAAAAACAAACTGCACATGCATACGACTGAGAGGATCTAATTTTTACAAATTTGATACAAATTTAGTTATGAATGCATTAAAATAATTTCCATAGTTGCAATGAGCTCTTATTCATTTTAAGGAAACTTGCACAGCGTATTTCAGCACAAGTAAAATAATAATTCGGCATACAGTTGTTTCAAGGTGGCGCCGGATCCAATTTGTCAGTGTCAGACAAACGACAAACTCGAAGTGAAAACGACGAAATTAGCACAAATACAAAAAACTGAGGAATATATATACATAAATACATAGATGAGCGCCCCCTCTACATGTCGCTCACGAGCCGCTACTGATAGCTGCAATCTGTTGTTGAAACAATTAAACAATTCAATATCTTGTTCGTGTTCTGAATCATATTATCAACTTTTTATAGACCAACATCATATACATGTAAACCTAAACTTAATTAAGGAACCAACTCTAAAACACTTATTATGCTATGGATCCAAATACAGACTTCTCCTTTTATATAACAAAAATAAAATACTTCAAGCTATTACCATAGATCTTGATAAATGGACTTATAAACTATCAGCTAGATTCAACTGCCCTATTGATGCCTTTAACGGCTGGCAAGTACACGTCACCTGGCCTGTAAAACAATTGCTTAATTATTTACCTATACAGTCTTATATGCAAATTACAAAGACATCAAATTACTACAAGGTAAATTTATAATCACTTATGTTGATAAAGCTGCTAGTAACTATGCGTTTATTCGCAAAAAAATATTATTTGGAAGAACTTAAAAAGCAACTTATTACATCTGTATCTTTAACTCCAATACAGAATAGTAAGCAATAAACAAATCCTTGCTTATTGCAGACTACTTAAACTAAAACACAATCGAAATTTTCCTTACATGGTACTTATGCCAAAATTCCATAAAGCACCTATTGCTTTTAAAACTGTTATTATAGGGTTTAATTCATATATAAATGCAGCGGACAAAACTTCTATCTATTCTAAATCAACTATATGATCATTTCACTGAACAGCGCACTCATATTATCAAAAATAGTTTAGAGTTGGTTGAAAACTTAAAACAACTACTTTTCATTCAGACTATAAAAACTTTTGATTTTAAAGACCTCTTTAATAACATAGACATACATGATTTATATAAAGTCATAATAATTTTATATAAGCAATTTGCTTATTCTAAAAACATCACAGTACCAAAATTTAAAACTTTATTAAAATTTATTCTGTTCAACCAATATTTATCTCAGGGTAATAGCATTTACAAATTAAAACACTAAATTCCACAAGAAAGAATCTCATCCACCATTCTAACCAACTTATATTTACACTATTATGAAATTAAGCACCATTTTGATAGTCATATCATGTACAGATACATTGATGATCTCATTACCATAAAGATTTTAAAAGATGCACCGATGTTAACCTTTCAATTTTATCCTCCCAATCTACAACTTATTGAAAATGTTTACTCATCACCCTGGATCACCTTAATGTTAGTTTACAAATTCAAAATGAAGATAATCTCAAATTTAAATTTTATGACAAAACATCTCCATATACATTCAAAATCAACAAACTTCAACATTTTTCATCAAACCTTTCAAAATCAGTGTTTAAAAATAATCAATTAATGCGAATCAAAAAGTTAAGAAAATATTCAAAATTTAATAATCACCACCATCAAAAGTCACTGCCCTCCAAATCTTATTTTTTCCTTTATAAAAACCAATTTCAAATTTAAATTCAACACCATGCTTAAATTACAGCAATTATTGATAAGTCAGTCTCAACATCTTCTGAATAATTGAGTGCAATATTCATCAAAGTTACCAAGTATAAACACATCACCAAAAAATATAACTTCATTTTTGGAATTGAGTTATCATTTAATTCAGTGCTTACACTTGATTTGGAGTACTACATATTTCCAGCACTAAATTATTTAATTAATTTTATGGAACATTTAGATGTTTCATTTCACAATGTTACAATCTTTTACTATAACTTTAGCTGTAACCATTTTTGAGTTGGCTCACAGACTCATCCTCCATTCTAAAGTTTCAGTACACGATAAGAAAAACCCCTTCATGAAGGCCGATCATTCGTCCACCTTCAAATTCCTTAACTTGCTCATATGGCATCCTCTGTCGTCGTAGAGGCATAGTGACTTCTCATGAAACGTTTACTGCTGGCAGACAATCATAGACTATTTTCAATGTCCCGCTACAGCTCTCTATTTATACGGCTAAAACAGCAATTCAGAGTGCGCTGTTCAGCCCACGCATGCGCGGTGACTCTGAAATTCTAATCATTTGCATAGCACACCCTAATTTGCATTTGCTGTAGGTCTCAGCTCAATCACGTGATTCTTTCATGGTGTTGCAATTTTTATAAACATGAGTTTATATCGAGCTTCATTTGGCTGAAACTGGTTATTATGAGTGTGTATATTTAGCAAAAATGTATTTTATTACTAAAACATTGCTAAAGTCAAACACGTCCACTTAGGATTCTTTTAGGGCGTGTTCAAGCATTGCATTGTTCAAGAAATAATTGGAGTCATTTGGATGCCAAGAACGTGAAATGTCTGTGTTTTCGAAATAATACTACAAATGAGAAAAAATGTTTTGTGAGCATGTTCTGAAATGCTTCGCTTGTGAAGTTGGGGAAAAACAACTTTAAATAAAGGATTTTTGAAGACAAAACGAAGATATCGATTGCTTTAGTTGCAGTTTTGTTATGTTGACAAGAAAAATTGTAATTTGCATTAAAATTAATGCAACAAAATTGAAAATTAAGCTTATAAATACATAGATATAGATATATTTATGCTTATGGGTATTTATATATCTATATCTATGTATTTATACTATATATAATATATTATAAATACATAGATTATAAAAACATATATTATGGGTAGCACTGTTTCCTTTCCTTCATCTTACTGCACGCCACTGCAAGGCATCTATTGCATTTGCTTGTACGCCGGTACAAAACTACTCACTCGTTGCTAAAAGCTATGTGACGTCAATGAATACTCCCTATTAGTTGTTGTTTACTGATGACCTCCTGTTTCGGCGGAGCCGATTCCGGACCAGTGACGCAGGAGGCAGGAAAGACACAAGACGAGAGAACAAAGTTTATTACAAGAACGCATCACTGACGAAGGTCGGAGTGGGTGCAGCTTCACATTTAGACGAGGACCAAGAAGGCGGAAGACTGACTTTATCCTCGAGAAGCATCCATGCCTTATTCGGGATTCGAACCCGAGCCCACAAGACAGCAGTCGAAGACGCTATCCACTTCACCGCCTGGGCGGCCCCTATTAGTAGACCCTGCTTTAGCAGTTCGAGAACACTTCAATAGAGCATGGGTACGTGACGTCACACGGACAAATTTGCCCTCACGTTTTAGGACGTTTCCAAAACAAAATACTCGTTTGCTTAGCAATATGGAAATTTTCATTATCTCTATATTAAAAATGGATACTTTAGAAACTTACAATCGTTTAACCTCTCATTTTTTTTTAATTTATCTTCTTGGATGGATATTTTTAATTAACCGGAAAATAAAATATTCACTTTAATTAAAATATTTACACAAGTTTCTTTTTTTTAAGAAAAATCGTTACATATATTTTCCTTCATGCTAGCATATACACTGCATAATTTGCTAATAAATGTATACATCTTTAGAACACTAGTGAGTGACCCCGGTAAAAATGAGTAGTACTAGTAGTAGTAGTACTAGTACTACTCATGAGTAGTACTAGTTTTTAGTAGTGTACATTCACTTAAAGTGCACTTTAGCAAATGAAATCTTAAACATATATGTTGTTATTCAAGTATTTTAAATAACTTATTTTCATCGCAAAGATACATTTCGATGTTTAATGGGTTTAGTTGCAATTTTTATTGGCCATCATCGTCCGTTTATCATGACATGCTATGGTAAAAATAATGCCCTTTTGTCCTTACGTTTCTGCGCATTCTCCAACGCAGGTTGTTTATTGAGACTCACACTTGTGCCCATGCTCTATTGAAAGTTAAAGGAATGCATAAAGACTTAGAGGAAATCCTGTATACGTAATATTTTTTCCTGATTTTAACCAACAAATATGGTATCTAGGCTTGAAAGAATTTTGCCCAGGATCTCTCTTGTTCTTTCATACTTTCACAGTAACAAATGCTTTGTTACCAGAAAGATATTTAGGGTTCCAATATCTCATAAATAATAAAGGAAGATGCCTGTATGTTTGTTCGTCGCATAGCACAAAATTTAAGCGACCCACAGGAAGGAAATTTGATACAGAGGTACATCGATTAAAAAAAAAACCTCGTCGAGATTATTTTAAAATTCAAATTGGTTTAAAAGTTATGAATTTAACAGTCAAATTCAGTATTGTCCCAATATAAAGGCCAATTTTGATTATTAGTACCATATATTGCGCGTTGCTAAAACTAAATCAAATTTTGAATTATACGTAAAGTTCAAATTGTTGCTGTAATAAAACAATAACAATTTCATTAAGAGCAACACATAACAGAAAATAATAGTGCGGAGCGGTTTCGAAGGCAAGAAACAGTCACCTTTATCAGGATACAGAATTGCGCAACCTTCACTCGTGAAACTCGACAACTCTTTTCAATTGTTTTTAACTTCAGGTTTTGGATTGGTGGCGCCATCTATAGCGTTATTTAAGGGAGGGCACACACTGAGGAAACATGCGTCATCGTGCAAAATGCGGTTCGTTTTGAATAATGGTTGCTACCTACTGTCCACACACTGAAGACGCATAGCAACACGCTGCACTATGCATAGAAGCAAAATAACATTAGAAAAACCGATTTCTAGTTCATATTTGAGCAACATACGAGATGCAGTGCAAGGCGTACAGTGCGTCATGAATCCTCAATGTGTGCCCTGCCTAAAGACGAAAACTTCGTGGTTTGATATATTTATGTTGAAATGGCGTTAAAAATTTAAAATATGTTGATTAATGTTCTCGGTTCCAAATATTTATTTATATTTTGAGTGTTCTTTTAGACAGAAATTTAAATTTTAATTAGTTTATTTTGCATATTTCATAAGATCTCTATGTCATCGGAAAACGCATTTAATTCTTTTTCTTTTCCTAATTTGCTTAAAAAATAAGATTTTATTGCGTCATCTTTACAACTAAATTTCTTACTGTAAACTGAAACTAATATTTTTGTTCATTAATATCGTGTTGGGAGTTCTGAGGAAGCGGGTTGGCAAAGGAATAAAAATTGTCAAACTGAGAAAAAAAGAAAGAGACCGGTATCTATAGAAACCCGCAAAAATTCCATTATTTAAAATACACTTTGTAACCAGTTTTACATCAAAAATTCATTTATTCAATATCAGCCCTGTCGTTTCTTGAAAATTTTAATGATTGAAGTCATTGAATCCCTGTTTTAAGTCTCGGGCAACGGCAGATCCATTTTCTAGTTTCAGATAAATATGAAATGAGATCTCTAAATCATTGCAAATTTCGGAAGTGAATCAATTTTTATCAGACCATGAACCCTTAACATCATTTTGTGAATTGTTCATTTACCCTTCACGATTTTCTCATGCGTGAAACACCTGAAATCTTATCATTCTGGCTGATGCTGATAAGAAAGTTATGGCCAATTGTGTAATAAAGTTGTAACGCACTATTTAGAGATGCAAGATAAACTCAAATTAGAAACATGTTATCTAAATTTATCTTTAGTAACGTATCCTAATTTAGCTTCATAAAGAAAACACTGAAGATATATTTTTATTCGTTTACGCCGTTCATCATAAAATATATGTAAAATGGCCGATGAAGTATGGGGGGATACCTTCCTGGAGGACTTCCAGGTAGTTAATCAACCGTCTCGCAGCATGTCGAAATATGTCTGTTTGGTAAAAGAGTCAATAGAAACATACCAATGGTGAAGAGAAAGAAATAACTCAGTTGCCAGAGGAATGCGTAAAATTCTTTGCATCATAAAATCAGCCATTTTTAATATCAAGTGATTTCTGAAGCAATAGAATGAGCTTCTACTACACTAGAAACATAACAAGAAAGATCAATCATATTTAAAGCATTGATTATGAAAAACTTTCCAACTTCAATGCAATTTTATTCAAACATGTCTAAAATGCAATACATTCCTCGGTAATATTTTAAAACTTATCACAATACTACATTAATTTATTATAAAATGAACTTCATTCAAATAACGGCATTGAAATATAAATTGCCTGGTTTAAACATCTCTAAAATGCGATACATTCCTCGGTAATAATTTTAGAATTATCATAATACTACGATAATTTATTATATTTGAAAACTTCATCGAAAACAATTGAAATTCATTCAAATGACGTCATAGAAAAATAACACGCCTGGCTCTCTCTCTATAAAAGCAACATTTCATTCATTAACAATTTCCCATTCATTTCATTCATCACAATACTATAGTAATTTATTTTATTTAAAAATTAAGACCATGGAGCTACAAGTAATTAAACTCTATGCTTAAAACTTCATCGAAAAAAATCGTCCTTCTCTTTGTAAAATCAATTAATATTTCATTCATATCAGCTATGCAGACTCCATGAGCAAAATAATTTTGTGTTAAAGAAATACAGCAATTCTAATACAACTCATTCTACATATTTTGCTGTTTACATTTTACATAAGTGAAAAATAGGCTTCGTTGTAGAAATAATCAAATTTAGATGAGCATTTAAACTCAAATATATTATCATTGCGTTGTTTCAGTATGTAGATGCACAGAATTTAAGCAAAAATTAAGTGGTTTTAGAACGGATACAACACACAATATGAAGTAAAAAGAACTTTTAAAATTACGATTTTGAGACAAGATGGATGCTATATATCATTTTGAAGTGGGTCACGTGATCTTTTCATATCATGGTCACGTGATCGCTTCATATAAGAGGTGTAATTATTATTTTAATTTTTATTTAAAAAACTACTGAATATATTTCGCTGAATTTTTTTTTTTTGTATATTTTATGGAACAATTTGAATATTACCTAACATTTTCTAAGCAATTTGTGAATTTTAAATCCGCTTAAAAAATGTTTGAAAAATTAGGTCCCATTGTGCTCAATGTATTTCATTTTTCCAACCCGGGTTCAATCCAAAACTAATTGGGTGATATTATTCATTTATATTCCCATAGGTCCTACAGACCGTCTGAACAACATACTAAAATTTCATTTTGATTAAGTCATTTTTACGGCAGTTACCGTGCTAACAGACAGACAGACAGAATGAACAAAGTCATAAACACTTTTCAACTTTGTTGTAAAGTGTTAAAAATAAGTTCATATGTATGTAGCAGCCTTTTTTGAGCGCTGTCCAAAGTAATATGAAATGCTAAAGACCTATCCTGTAGAAAATTCTTCGGTGTACCGGATTTCTGACGATTATTACTGATTATAGATTACTGTAATTAATAGATAAAATGTTGCGGTATTTATCCAATATTCATGGGTATATGAAACATTCCCCTATTGTCCTTAATAAGATATGGTCTGAGAATGCTTGCCTTACCTACAAAATTGAATTATTTTCTATGAAAATAATATCTCGACATAACGACGTCGAACTTCTATCACACAGCTCTTTCATGACTAATTTTTAACACTTTACAACAAAGTTGAAACGTGTTTATGACTTTGTTCATTCCGTCTGTCTGTCTGTCTGTCCGTTAGCACGATAACTGCCATAAAAATGACTTAATCAAAATGAAATTTTAGTATGTTGTTCAGACAGTCTGTGGGACCTATGGGAATATAAATGAATAATATCACCCAATTAGTTTTGGATTGAACCCGGGTTGAAAAAATGAAATACATTGAACCCTATGGGACCTAATTTTTCAAACATTTTTTAAGCGGATTTAAAATTCACAAATTGCTTTGAAAATTTTAGGTAATAGGTAATATTCAAATTATCCCGTAAAATATATAAAAAAAAATTCAGCAAAATATATTCAGTAGTTTTTTAAATAAAAATTAAAATAATAATTACACCTCTTATATGAAGAGATCACGTGACCACGATATGAAAAGATCACATGACCCACTTCAAAATGATATATGGCATCCATCTTGTCTCAAAATCGTGATTTTTTAAGTTCTTTAAGTTATTTTTAATTCATATTGAATGTTGTATCCGTTCTAAAACCACTTTATTTTTGCTTAAATTCTGTGCATCTACATACTGAAACAACGCAATGACAATATATTTGAGCTTAAATGATCATTCAAATTTGATTATTTCTACAACGAAACCTATTTTTCACTTATGTAAAATGTAAACAGCAAAATATGTAGAATGAGTTGTATTAGAATTGCTGTATTTCCTTAACGCAAAATTATTTAGCTCATGGAGTCTGTATAGCTGATATGAATGAAATATTCATTGATTTTACAGAGAGAAGGACGATTTTGTTCGATGAAGTTTTAAGCATACAGTTTAATTACTTGTATCTCCATGGTCTTAAGTTTTTAAATAAAATAAATTATTATAGTATTGTGATGAATGAAATAAATGGGAAAATGTTATGAATGAAATGCTGCTTTTATAGCGAGAGCCAGGCGTGTTATATTTCGATGGCGTCATTTGAATAAATTTCAGTTGTTTTTGATGAAGTTTTCAAATATAATAAATTATTGTAGTTTTATGATAATGTTAAAAACATTACCGAGGTGCCAGGCGATTTATATTTAATTGACGTCATTTGAATGAAGTTAATTTTCTTCGATGAACTTTTAAGTTTTCAAATATAATAAATTAAGGCAGTATTGTGATAATTTTTAAAATATTACCGAGGTATGTATCGCATTTTAGAGATATTTAAATGAAATTGCATTGAAGTTGGGAAGTGTTTCATAATCAATGCTTTATGCATGATGTTCTTTTACCTTTTATTTGATACCTTTATCAAACACTCGAGACATCAGTCTGTCACAATCTAAGAGTTTGGTTTTTGCATTATTTGTGCGCATGAGACTAAAATAGCTTTCAGGGGAGTGTTGCGATATTCCGTTAAGACAGTAACATTGTCACTGCATTCTTCACAAACTACCAGAACAAACTGAAAGTTTATTCGATTATGTATATAGAGGACTACACATAACAGACTCAAATTCCCACTCTTTAGCAAAGGTCATAAATTCGAAGTTGTTTAACGACATTTTGTTTGTCACTAATGAATCTGGGATCACGAACTATGAAAGAATTTGCTTTGGTTTTCTAATGAAATTACATCACTATCTGTATTTACCACAAGTTGCAAAATCTTATTACACTTCGAGTAATAATAAACTAATATAATGTAATCAGAACTAGACCCAAATTGCATTATATCTGCCGTCAGTATTTGCTAACGTCTATTTGGTACTGGATGAGGTGTGAGTTGTTACTTACAAACAAACTTTTGAAATTTTTTGTAACAGTAAGCCGCCAGCAAGCGGTAATACATTGACCAGGCACGTTATCTGAAATTGAAATATTTATTTCAAAGTTGCAAATATATTTGGTACTTTGAAATAAACGTTTCAATTTCAGATAACATGCCTAGCCAATGTATTCACTAGCTGTTGGCTTAGTTTTAAAAATGCTTTCATGTAACTTAGTCAAAGCATAATGTCGAAACAATTAGTTTGGTTCCATCCTCGATAGCCATTCTATCTCTCAAACTATAGCAATACTTTGTATTAAAGACTCGTTTATTTTTGCCATATTATTTAATTTATTATTTTCAAATGTTGCGCTGACAAAAGTACTTCACTAGTAAAAGTTTACTAAAGCGATTGTAAGCATGTAACTGAAAATTATATATTTACACTTTCCAGGCGTGTGCCGGGGTGAAATAGCTTGCGAAGCGATCTCTGGGTGTTGATGGGAATCAGCCCGTATTACGCATGCGCAGAAAGCGAGACAAAATAGCTCGCAAAATGGCTAATGAGAGGCAGCCAACAGGGACAAACCCCTTACTATAGAAAAGAAAAATGACACTTTAAATCGTTTTCGGGAGTACTTTTTTACTTCTATCACTATAATGGATAATTGTTTTTCTTGTTAAAAATATTTTTTGACAAAATTGAAAATCTATATTTTCTCAAAGGTGCTTCTTTCTTTCGAACAAATACGCTTTAATAGTCTCTTCGTCTATCGTGAAATCGAGGCAACCCCTAATTCTTCGAAACTACTTAACCAAATAAAGCCAACTTTTGTATTAATTTAGGCTGCTGCACAAAAACCATCTGGCGATGATTTTGAAGTTTGTTGCAAATCGTGGGTAATATGTGCGAAGTGTAATTTTTATACGACATAGCAATATCGCGGGCCCTATTTAATCGATTGAAATAAAATTTTGTATAAATGCAGCCTGTAATACGCTTATCAAAATAATGTCAAGATTTTATTTTTAAATTAGGAACTTTACTCCCCATTACAGACAGCTGATTTCCCTGAAACTTTCAGTAACATGCTTGCAAATGTTTTACAGCGTGCGGTGAAGAAAACTGTGTGCGGGAACACGGGTTTTGCTATGCACCAAAAGTCTACGTTTTGTTCGCATGTACTAGCAACATGTTCGTTGCCAATTACGGCACAACATGAAAAAGTATCCTGGGAAAGCGTATTTTTTTGCAAGATCATGTATACGTAGACACACACTTTTTTTAATATCTTTTTTTAGAAGATATAGATTTCAGTTTTATTTGGTCGTGATTCTGACCCTTAGTTTGCTTTTTTTCCTGATTCACGCCGAATAAAATATATTCAATTAAGGTGATATGAATTATTAAATACTGGACATAGGCGTAACGCGAATATGTCATGCCCAAATAAAGAATTGAAAACCAGAATGTTTGTCTAAACAGACGTCAAAATGCGACGGAATTCATGGGAACAGCACTGTACACCATACGGTATAGTCATTCTAGACTGCACTCATGATCTAAGTCACTCTGAGAAGATGACATTCACTGTTAGACAGGCCACACATTAAGGATCCAGGAAGCACTGTACGTCTTGTACTGCATCTAATTACATTGCTCAAATATGCACTAGAATAGGGTTACCCAGGGCCGGCTTAAGACACCAGCAAAACAAGCACTTGCTTGGGGCGGCATTTTAGTCAACAAGGTATTACACAAAAAAAAATTCTGGGGCGCGTGCAACCGCATTTACAAATACAGTTGTATGAGCTAAAAAGTAAAACAAAACACTGAATAAATGTTAAAAATTTGTTCCCAGATAAAAGAGTGAAAACGGCTATCATTCATTCTCCCCTTGGAAAAAGAGGACCAGAGGGCAGAAATGAGATGGCTTCCAGTATGTCACCCCAATCGTTTATCTTGCAACGCAAGTAACCCCTAATTACTTTAGAGCACTGGGAGTCCAGTACAGCTATCAACAGCACGTCTAGGGCGGCATATTAGCCATTATCTTTGAACTGAAAAAGCTTTTATGTGAAACTGGTTTTTGTGAACTATTCCATGAAAAAATCCGATGAGAGAGGGCACATTGCTTGAAACGATGGGGTTCCTCCCTTCGAGGTGTAATACTAGCTCTTTGGTTAATCCCAGAATTGCCGTGCCAGGATACCCATCCTTGTTAATTATTCTTCTACTCTCCAAATCCGGAAATCATCTCCCCCATCACTCAGACACATAAATAAAGGACTTCTTTCGCATCTATGCCAAAACAGGTGTCCGCATTGGAAGTAATTAGAAAACTGGACAAGGACAGGTAGGTCTCAAAAGACATCTTTGAAACATCGGTGAACCATTGTAGAATTTATGGTACATACACACCCCAAGCAATCCCATCGGCTATGAAACATGTGTTTATCAATCATTTTGTTCTGCGTGAGATTTGTTCTGGGTTAAATCAGTTTAGTCGTACGTTTCGGTGAGAAAGTCAAATGTCATTTTTCTTGCCGCATTCGTATTTCTTTCTAAATGTTATACAGTTGAACTTGACATTATCTAAAATATTCATCTAGTATTTTGTGTAATTATAAAATGTAAGGTAAGTAAGATATAATTATTTTATGATTGTTTAAATTTGTTTCTATTAACGTATAACATAGTAGATCCTCATCAAGGGGATCCAGATTATTCTAAATTCCAGGTGTAAAATCGGTATAGTCTTTAATTTAAAGATCGTAATAGTTTTCATTATAACAATTTATATACAGCATCTAGTTGAGTCACCTTTTAGCTAAAAGGTATTTTAAATTTTTCACACGGATCAGTATAATACTGTTTGTTTGCTTTTATGGTGTTATACTAAATTTAGCTCCTTAATTTAGCTTAAGTTCTTAGAAACTGTTTCCTCGTTTTGCTCAATTTTTAGATTTCTTTTTCTGTGTGCGTTTTCCCTACCTAATACTGTATTTATTCTTCCTTAAAATAAAAGTATGTATTAATATTAATTATGCTATTTACGGGAAATTTTTACTTTTTCGAATAATTCAAATTTTTAGTTGTCAGGATTTCAGCTAAAGCTTCGTTTAATTTGAAAAGTAACTATTGTGATTTGAATGAGGTAATTTTTTTAAACAATGACCATATTCAACAGTTTCACATCTTGCCGCTTTAAAACCCTTGTTATCTTATAAACTCGAAAACTATAAACGAATTATATCAGATCATAAAAATATTATTATTACATATATTATTTATATTTTGCATTTAAGTTATGGAGTAAGAATCCTATAGAACAGTGGTTCCCAAACTGGGGTCCGCGATGAGGTTTTAGGGGGTCCGCGAACAGCACGCAATATTTAACTAATAAATAGTTAGCTTTAAAAAAAATAAAATTCATTATTTTTCTCCACTCTTTTTTTTTATTTTATTTTTTTAAATAAAATAATAATGAACTTTTTTTCTAAATAACTTTGAATTAAATACATTCATGAAATTAATTTCAAACTGATAGGTTATATCTTCAAACAGAATGAAATTGTTTGGGAGTAGGTTTCGTTTTGGCACAATGCCATGATGAACGGTGACGATACTCTGATGTAGCTTGGACGTCAAAGCACTTGTAACTTCGAGCAATAATACTACAAGAGATCGGATGACGTCAGCTTTGAATAGAGGGGGGCGTAGCGAACATCTCCCGCCTCGATCGCAGAATATATCCAGAGTTCAGAAGAAAATGTTCCACTGGAAATAATCAATATTATTAAATTACACTTGGAGCAATTGCATTTACAGCTAGATGAATATTTTCCCGAAACCAATGACTGTGACGCGTGGATATTGAATCCATTTGCTAGTGAACTACTAACCAACCACTCTCTTACACCACAAGAAGAAGATTTTTTGGCGGATCTTTCATCAGATTATTCTCTAAAATTAATGTTCTCACAAGTACAATTAGCTGACTTTTGGTTTTCAGTAATGACTGACTATTCTCAACTCCCAAGAAAGGCTCTTAAGTGCTTAACTCCCTTTCCCACAACTTACTTGTGCGAAACAGCTTACTCCCACCTGACATATTTAAAATCTAAGTTGAGAAATAGTCTTGAAGCTGAAAGTCATTTAAGACTGAAATTATCAGACATTAAACCAAATATTACTGAGCTAATTGCAAGAAAGCAGCATCACTGTTCACACTAAATTATGCTTCTTGTATATATCCAATAGAAACGCGCGCTTGCAATATGGTTTCAAGGGGTCCGCGAAAATTTTTTTTTCTCTGAGGGGGTCCGCGGACCGGAAAGTTTGGGAACCACTGCTATAGAATATAACATTGTTTGGTATTTGAGTACTTACAACAAAAGTTAATAGGAAATAATTTAGTTTTTAAAATTAATTGGAAATCAATCAAAATTTATTTTCTAAACCAACTGTCTCACATGTAGAGCTCTAATATTTCAAATTTTTATTTTTCCATTTTAAATTAACGAAAAAAGATGATGAGAGAACTCTCAAAGAATTTTCATTCTTTCTGGTAAATAAAAAGTAAAAACAAATACTGTAAATTTCTTGAACTTTCTAAATTATTTCAACTGTTGAGTATAATTGAAATGTTACTATTTAATTGAAACTTTTAAATTTTGCATTTTAAGCATGCACTTTCCTTATAATTTTTTTTATATATAATTTTAATGCTTGCAGTGTGATGCACAGAAATGTTCTCGCAGAATATTTTTTCAAGCATATAACAAGACATATTCGTACAAAAGTTTATTTCAATCCGTTGAGTGGTCGTATTGTAATGTTGCGAAAACTGCATTTGCTCAAATTGTGAATGACTAGTGCAAAACTACAGAAAAAAAAAAAAAAAAAAAATCGTGACGTTATTCACTGGATCGAGTAACAGCCTAACTATGTTCAAAATCTGACTTCATTTGCTCTTTAGTTTCTGAGAACAGCAGGGTACCTCGATTTAGCAATAAACTGACCGAAAGATCGATTAACAACAAAAAACTAAAGAGTATTTATTTTGTGTTTTGTAACCAGTCCCTTCAAAAACGTATAGATCTCTGAAAAAAATATGTTTGAATACTCACTTCTATTTAGCGAGGGAAGTAAAATAAATATGACAACAAGAATTACAAAAATATCCTTTACATATATAATTTATTTTCCTGCAACACATAGGAAAGGAGAAGTATTGTGATAGGGTAAAAACCGGACGCTCGGATATTGATAGATTTACCAATGTTGAGCGTCCTTGAATACTAATCAAACATTTTTTTTAATGGTCTCTGTCTATTTGCGCAGTGTTTTTTTTTCTCTGGAATTTTTGTCTGGGAGGCGGGGGGGGGGGGGGGGGGAAAGAAATGGAACCTCAAAGGGAACAAGTTATCTAATATAATTTTAACTAACTACTAATAGTAGTAATTATTATATATACACATATATAGAAGTAATTACTATATATATAGCAAATACTTATTCAAATATTGCAAGAAAAACTTTCTCCAGCTAAACAAAAAGATGAAAAACTATTAAAATAATTTAAATTGAATTATAGCTACAAAATTTCATTCTGAAAATAATCAATCACAAAATAAAATTATAATAATGATCTAAATGTTGCCCACATAAGAAGTGGAAACTAGGTTAAAATGCGGCAAATTTTTCTACAAAAAGTATTTTGTAAGTTTCTGAATTTATTAGCATTTGGTACGGTGACATAAAATCTTTCCGGGGGGTGGATGGGAGGATGTTTCCAGAAGGAACTTCGCCCCCCCCCCCTCCCCCCCCCCCCACACACACACCAGATATATTCCTGAAAGAATCACCTTTGTCTTTGGTAATGATATCTCTATAACAAATCAATAAAATAGAATACAATTCGATAATACTAATTCAATCAATAAATATCAGAGACTCATTAATTTAAGGGTAAATGGGACAGAAGAAAGCCATCAATTTTTGAACATTTAAAATCAAAACTAGGATGAGCATGAAAAGTATAAAGTCTAAAAATGTTACAAAATTAGATATTTTAATTGAATTTTCATTTAAAAGCGAATATCATCATTTATATAGGACGTTTCGAGATAATTAGTATTTTTTATTTGAAACAGAAAAACATCATAAAAAAATTAAATACACTCAATCTTATTAAGTTAGTACCCATTTTGAAATTACTTTTAACAGGAAATGAATGATTACCATTGTTTAGAAGTTCTCATTGAGCATTTTACTTTTCCATATGCGGCGGTATATGTATAAAAAAAAATTAGTCAAATCAAAATATATTTGGTGTACAAACCAATAACTGTCAGAGGGCCTCTTAATTTTCTCGAAGGCCAAGATCTTCAATTTTCTTATTTCGATAATTTCGATTTTCTTATTTTGATGATATAACAAACGTTAATAAATTAAAATGTTTTACTAGACTGCACTGTGTACCAACTTCCAGCTCTTTAGGACGTAGAAAAGTATGTTAAAATGCCATCAAAGAAGTTGGAACAGACAGACACACACACACACATCATTCATGACGAGTTAAATAAAAGTTTTTAATAACAAAATTTATTAATATGTATGGAAAAGCATGTATTAATTAGACCATAGATTTTTTTTATCTAAAATTTAGTGGCATCATTTATATGATCGTAACATATTTCGTTCTTGAGACATTGCACATTTTTTAAATTTAAAACGGTAAGAATCAAAAGATTTTTAATCCCACGAAAAATCCATTCACTTGAGAAACATTTGGAACAAAATTAACTAAAATATGTCGGTTTAGCAGTGTTTCTCCATTCTACTGCATGTATAAAAGTTAACAGTAAAATGAGTGGCAGAGAGGGGGCGACCAAATTGCTTTCTGCTTGGGGCGGCGAAAAGCCTAGAGCCGGGCCTGGGGTTACCAGACGTCTCCGGATTTGGCATTCCGGCCCCGGAATGTCCCCGGATTTCTTTGAACACCCTTGGATTTACAATTTACACAAGCTCTTATAAATTACAGGTTTTGAGGCTATTTTCAGACAAGGTCAATTTTTTTTGGGGGTTAGTTTTTGCAAACTTTTAAAAAGCTAGCAAATTTTTCTTGGAATTTCATTAAATTACAGAATTTTATGGCAACATGACCAATTCTGGCAACCTTAAACATTGGGCTAGTTTTTGCCAATTTTTAGACGGGATGTTTGGCAAAGACCTGGCAACACTGCCGCCAAACAGGGAAACTTTGAGTTTGAGTTAGGTTAGGTTAGGTGTTCGCCGAGTATAGTTCTATTATTTTAGCTATTAGCAGCACACGGTCTCAATTGCTATCAGCATTCGTATATTCAAGTACGATATCAAAGAAACGAAAATATGCTGTCAATGAGTTGATGCTCAAAGAATTTCCTTTTCTTAGACGAGGGGTAAACGACAACTTAGCCTGTTTACTAATTTTGAATGAACAGTAAGAATTATTGAATTATAAACTAGTTTCATAAACAAAATAAATTAGAATAGTTTATAAAAAAGTCAATTCATTGAGTTCAATATTAAACAACCTATTTATTAAATACGTCTGCAATGTATTATAAGTGTAAGACGAGGCGTTCAATTTAAGCATGGTTTCTATTCGATATATTTCTATTGGAAAGTGTCCCCGGATTCATTGAAAAAAATCTGGTAACCTTACGACTAGAAGTCAGTTCTTCTTCTGGTCTTTTGCGTCTCTGGTGCAGCGTGTAGCCATGTGTCTTCAGTGTATAAAGAGTAGGTAACAATGTTCAAAACGAACCGCATTTTGCATGATGCAGCATGTATCCTCAACGTGTGGCCTTCCTTAGAATTGTTGACACAGAAATCACTTCGATCAAAGTGAAAGAACATTTCCTAATCTTTAGGACTGTTTTGGAATCGTCAGACGAAGGGCTTTCAGAACTTCTATTTCAAACATTGAATGAAAATAACATCAATTTTGAAGACTATCGTGGCCAGGGGTACGATATGGATAATGCTGCCAACATGAAGGTTAAAAACAACTGTGTACAACTGTGTGTGCTCGAGTGCTCAGAATAAATATTAGAGCTTTCTTTGAACCTTGTGACTGCCATTTCTTCATCTTAGTAGTCTCGGATACAGCCTCATCAACGACATCATCCGCTATTCTTTTAGGGGTACTCCAGAGAATACACATTTTATTTTACGACTCTGTTCAACGGTGACAAATCCTGAAGGACAATGCGGCAAGCCTAACATTAAAACCGTTGATCGCTACTCGCTGAAAGAGACGTATTGATAAATGTTCAGCTGGTTTGCTATCAAACGAAGGAGATGCCTCACTCAAGCCGACGCTGGTGTTCGACACGAAACAGAGTGCTTAGCATGCCACTGATCGACTTCAAGTTCTTAATCTCACAAGTAGTATGGTATGATGCATTATTTCAAATAAATATTGTACAAGAAATTTGAACACTTACTTTTATACTATGATAAACAATTGTAATTGATATTTGTAATTGTTATGTCTAATAAACCTGTGTTGTATTATCTGCATTCCTTTCTTTTTGTTTCTTCCTGCATCCGTAGTACCTCACAGTGGCGTTTGCGTCCACATTTTCCTATGTAAAACGGACTTGTTTTTGTGTGCCTGACCTACTCTTAAAGTTTGTATAAGACATTTTGGATAACCCTGTATAAGGAATTAAGTAACGATGGAAGAGGAATGCGGTGGTTGAGAGTCGAACTAACGATGCCAAGGCTAGCTGGGGGACAGTAGCACCAAGTTAATATATTAGTGGAAGGAGTCTCCTCATCAACAGCGCACTGGATACAGGATGTTTGAATTCTTTGCTCAATCGTATCCTCAGATTTTGAGACGTGTTTGGTTAAAAAGTCTATTAAATATTTTCAGCTCAACGATTTAGCTCCAATTAATTTAAAAAATTGGAGTCTATGGATGTTAAATCATACATAAGAAAGATCAGCAAGACATCATACCACCTCATGATACTGCACGATTCAGACCAGGACATCCTACAAGTTGTTGCAGAGGTAGAACGCTTTCATCAGAGGCCAAACTTCAGTTGTTGTTGTTGTTGAGACCCAGACCGTCCGACCTACCAGAAAGGTGTAAGGTAACAGGCCAAACTTCAGTGAAGTGGAAGACTTTTTCACTCGCCGTATTGGACAAATTGAAAGAAAATGGAAATATCTACCCGTATCATATTCCGTAGTACAAGATCAAAGGCCATACTTCCAGTATCAATTGCCACGGCAGAGAGAAGTTTTTACTTTGCAAAATTTAAAACTCAGTTGAGGTTTCGAATGTGCCAAAGACAGGTTAATAGGACTTGCCCTGATGAATGTTTGTCCCCATGTTATATCTCCCCGCCATTTTATCTTCCTATGTCATCTCTCCCATAGACATAAAATATACTATGTCTATGATCTCTCTCGTCACCTCCGATAGGGAAAGCCAGTGTACTAACTCGTGACGTCCCGGCTTGTAGGCTCGTTGCGAGTAGGTAGGTCTCCCAGACTCGATCGGTGCATTTGCTATTTGCTTCCCTTTTATTTCTTCGTTTGATGTAAATGAATAAAAAATTTTAGCAAAACAATAATATTCATTAAATTTATAAGGTTAAAACTTTCAATACTTACAAATCGTAGAACAAATAAAGTCATACGTAAGGAAATGCTGCATTTGTGTTTACTCACAAATATTCCTATAATTTACATTAAAATGGGTGATTTAAAAGATTAATATTGCTGTAAATTTCCCTTAAAATAAAATTTACAATTACGCAAATTCACTCTGGGAGCAATGATGAATGGATTTCATTCAGTTAGTAATGTTTTAATAAAAGTTTAAAAAATAATTCAAGGTATTGCTTAATCAGGCATTTTATTTAAATAATGTTCCAGTACAGCTAAAATATGCTGAAACTAAAATGATTACTGTCTTTTTCTTTGAATATCATTAGATAATCACAAAAAATAAACTCAGAATTTAACTTTCAATATGCTTTTTTCTTTTTTGTTGTAAATTGCAAAATAATTTAGAATTAAGATAATCACAAAAAATAAACTCAGAATTTAACTTTCAATATGCTTTTTTCTTTTTTGTTGTAAATTGCAAAATAATTTAGAATTAAGATAATCACAAAAAATAAACTCAGAATTTAACTTTCAATATGCTTTTTTCTTTTTTGTTGTAAATTGCAAAATAATTTAGAATTAAGATAATCACAAAAAATAAACTCAGAATTTAACTTTCAATATGCTTTTTTCTTTTTTGTTGTAAATTGCAAAATAATTTAGAATTAAGATAATCACAAAAAATAAACTCAGAATTTAACTTTCAATATGCTTTTTTCTTTTTTGTTGTAAATTGCAAAATAATTTAGAATTAAGATAATCACAAAAAATAAACTCAGAATTTAACTTTCAATATGCTTTTTTCTTTTTTGTTGTAAATTGCAAAATAATTTAGAATTAAGATAATCACAAAAAATAAACTCAGAATTTAACTTTCAATATGCTTTTTTCTTTTTTGTTGTAAATTGCAAAATAATTTAGAATTAAGATAATCACAAAAAATAAACTCAGAATTTAACTTTCAATATGCTTTTTTCTTTTTTGTTGTAAATTGCAAAATAATTTAGAATTAAGATAATCACAAAAAATAAACTCAGAATTTAACTTTCAATATGCTTTTTTCTTTTTTGTTGTAAATTGCAAAATAATTTAGAATTAAGATAAAATACTAGTTGAATGCCATTTATTAACCTACGCACTATAATCTGTAGAAGTTCAGCTTTTCTAATATAGTACATCATAAATTCCTTTTTTCACTACCAGACATTAACAAATAGTAAACAATTTTGCATACTTGTAAAGTTTGAAATACAGGGGCTTTGCAAATTTAATAAAGCTGTATAAAATACCTTTTTGGCATTAACATTTCATTTATAATTAAATTGGATTGAAAATGTAAGAAAGGTTAAATTAGCATTGTGTTATTAATATAACATTAATTAGTATATTGAAATATACAATGATAACTTGAAGCTGTAAGTTGTTCATTTTACTTTTTTCCAAGTAATTTTAACAATTTTCAATAACATAATAACAGTTTATTCGCTACATTAAAAGAATGTGCACAATTTAAACACAAATGACTTCTTAACCCATTCTTTTTAATTTAATGCCATAACAAATAATCAAAAATATACATGCAATATATCAAGATACTAAATCTTTTATATGTAATTACTTACTTGTCAAACGGTTAAAAATATGCTATTTGATGTATGAAATATTACATTTTACTTTCATAACTTTAGTGTAACATTTTTATTGCTACGATTTCTTACTAATGACAATATCTTAAAAAAAATGAAACTTTTTAATCTGTATAAATAAAATTGAAAATACATTGTATATAATTTGTATAGTTTGTATATCTCACCATCACGGGAGAACAGTTGCATCGAATTTTATGAACCTTTTGTGGGTAGCTTTGGAATAGTCCCATTTCAAATTTAGTCCATATTTCCAATTTCTAAAACTAGACGTCAAGATATCACTAGAAATAGCATTATGCAGATGATATATTTTCCACAAATCTATCAAGAGAATTATATCATGTTGCTTAGCAACGCAATTCAATCAAATGTGTTTATAAGGCAGATGATTATTATTAATTTTTTTTTATGACGTAAATAATAAAGAAATTGATATAAAAGAAAATTTTATAAATGATCAGAATTTCAATTTTGACTTGATTACATCAGTTACGGCTTTCGGGTTTAAATACTGCGGGAATTATTGATATTTTCAATTTAATACCTCATATGTTTTATTTTGGCAAAGAATTTTCAAACTCATGATGTGTTTAGCAAATTAATTCGTATATTGCGTTTAGCTAATCAATTCATATATTGTGTTTAGCCAAATATTGAAACAGAATAAAAGTGATACGGATATATCATAGAATACCATTTTAGCGTTTTCATTTTAGCATATAATGAGCCAATTTTTTATATATTTTATAATTTATTTGCAAACGGGACCAGGATGTTTTATTCTTCAGATCTGCTTGCGAAGATAATTTTGTATACAAACCACAGGAAATAGAATTAAATGAAATATTTTAATGGAATGTTTTGAGTAATAATGTCATTTATAATACTGCAGGAATTTGCACATATTTTAAATCATGAGCAACGTCGGTTATATCTGCTCTACTACCTGTATAAATAAAATTGTAAGTTGTGCATCTATCTGTCTGTCTGTCTGTTTATTATATCAGCACGGTAGAACATGCCTATTTTATTTTTGTTAGAATTATTATAAAATTTCAAAAGTAAAGACAATATTAAAACCTCAATGCAAATTCTGAATTTTCCGTTTCTTATGTTATATACTAAGTATGAAGAACGGACATATTGCTAGTCTTTTAAAAAATATTATCACAAAACTAACAACATTATTAAAATTATTTTAACACATTTGTAGCAAAATGAATAATTTGTGACAGCAAATTAAGTGCACTAGACAAATGCAATAAATGACAAAAGCTAACCTGATGAAATATACATTTAAACATTGAATGATTTTAAATACTTAACAATTATTTAACAAAGTTTGATTAAGTATCTGTGTAGTTCTCTTAATATGACAATAAAACATTAAAACTAGCCAAGAAAACTCTGACAAAGACGTTTGCTGACGTTATAATAGCAACAAAACAATTTAGAATCCAGTTAGCTTTAATTGGGAATAAATTTAGACAAGAAAGGATAATATAATTTAAATATTTTGAATGGCATATATTTAAAATAATACGTATTTTAAATGACATGAGAAGAAGCAAAAAATGGTAAACACTTGGTTCTGAAGAACATGGAACCAAGGCCCCCACAAATGGGGGGGGGGGGCAGTTGGGACCATGGCGAACGATAGGAGCCCATGAAGGTGCTGGGAGAAAAAAAATAATGTTTGTGCATATGAATTTATAATAAAATTTCTTTTATGATACAATATCGCATCTTTTATGCAATTATAAAATTACAAATATAGAATAGATAGAAAGCAAACTAAAGTTTTATAAAAGAATAAAAAAAAACCCAAAGAACTATAGAAATTAAACATGTGATACGTTAGGGAACTTGTTCTATTTTTTTTATTCCCCATTTGTTGTAAAAAAGTGAAAAGGAAAAAGAGACGGGGGGGGGGGGGGCTTAGCGTATAAAGAAGATGCCTTGTTCTCTATCTCATCAACAAGGGATCAGAAAACTGGGTGAGAAAACAATAAATACTTCCCATAAATTGCCTCAATTTGAAGGGAGGGGAAGATCCTTTACAAGACATTAGTTCCCAACAAAGAACCCTCTTTGGTTCCCAAGACAGTAAAAGTAATTGTTTGTTATTTAGTCTCTGAAATTTACAAGTACTAAACTGATAAAATAAATGCCTGATATATATTAAGACAAAAAGATTTATCCACAGAGAGTGAGCACTGTACCATGGTTATCTCTTTGTCTAGAGGGGACTTTTCCACTCCCATACAGAAGATCTTGTGCCAAAGTAATTAACACATCAGTTTGTCCAGTCTACGGACTCTCTTTTGCGGTTCTGGAGGACATTCTGGGTAAATGTCTGAAGGCAGAGTGTTGTATATTATCCTGAAAGCTAAGGGGTCATTCCTGAAAGACCGTTTATATAGCAGATTGTTCCTAAGCAAGACTCATGCTAGTAGGTCCTATGGAAACAAAGTCGCTCCGTTTGTGTTGATGAGATCTCCGCATAAAGAGGGGAAAATTTATTTGTCAGTAATATTTTATCACTCATATAAACGCTTCAATTAATTATTTGTAATTAAAAAAGTGTTTAGCATTGGGGGCTGATATTAAAGTATGTTTAAATTAATTCTTATATTTATTCAACATTATTTTTAATTGTTTTAAAATCTTGATCTTTGAACGTTATTTATTTTATCAGAATTTTATATAGTTTTGTAAAATTATTCTTGTAAAATATTTGTGTATTTGAAATTTGTAGAAAACTTTTGGATGAATTTACTCATTGAAAACATTCCAAAAACGTATAATCCAGTAATTCAATAAAATCTGTGAGTATAATATCTCTCTAACAAATTGAAATAATCAAACAAAATATCGTACGATAATTTTATCGCCTAAATATAATAATCCTATTGATTTCAGTGAGGTCGACCCAAGAGAAGACTTTTTCAAATATTTATTCCTAAAACTGAAACTACACAAAATAATAATGTAACCAATATATGTACAGAAATAACTATTTAATATTGAAAATTTTTTAATTTAAAAAGAAAATGACATCATTTACAGGATGTAACGTCGTCCAGATATTGAATTCTTTTTTTTAACTGTGTTAAAAAATTATAAAAAGTTAAATATGATATTTATTATCAATTGGGTGGATACTTTAAGTACTTTTAACTGGAAATAAATTGAAAATGCATTTGGTATTTATCACAAACCACTTTTGAGATACTAGAAATTTTACTTTCCTCACATCTCTCAAGAGAGTTAAACGATTTTCACGTGATTAGATACACTTATTTTAATCGGTGTCATGGTATACTCATTTTAATCGGTGTTAGGTATACTTATATTAATCAGTGGCCATTTATTTTCAGCGAATTCGCGTCATAAGAAAGTTCTAATTTTTTATTGTTTATAGATATTAAAATATATTCATTTTCTGGTAAAGTTTTATGTTAGATACATCAACTGTTTTAGTTATTGGATCTATGAATAATTTTATCGTTCTCTGAGAAGTAAATAAAACAATTAAAATTTACAGAAAAGTTATAGATTCTTCCAAATTATCAAACAACTCATAATAGTTGAAGAAATTTTTACAACCGATGTATTGTTGAACATACAATTAAAAATAATTAAAGGAGATAAGTCTCAGGTACCTGCCATACTAGAAAATTAATTATATCAGAAGATTGTAGTATGCAAATAGGACATTTTTCTTTTCCGGTTGGATATTTATATACTACTAGAATAAATTACCCGCCTTTGTCCGGGTCGTAAATAAGCTTCCTATACTTAAATAATACATTTACAGATAAAACCACTCAATTTCCATATCGCCTTCAAACCGCCCCAATTTCCAACTCACTTCCTCCTTTCGTTTCGCAACCGTGGAAAGCAGGAAATTAGAATAAATAAATAAAATAAACAAAATGGAATCATTTCTCTAGGAGAGAGAAGACGTGGCTTAAACCACACCGTAAGCTCCAAGGTTTTGACGGTCATGCACTCAAACATCCACCAGGGAAAAAAAAATATGCACATCATTAACGATACCTACGATTTTAATTTTTATGCATTTGTTTGAAAATTTACAGAAATTAAATAATGTTGTAATTAAAAAAAAAGAATTTCTTTAGAATACGGAGATATACACAAATAATTAAGTATCAAATAATCTAAAATATACACATATCGATGTATTTAAAATAAATAAATAAACATAATAACTGGTTCGATTCGGTTCAAACATCATTGGAAAGAAAGTTATTCCATCTTTCCGATGGTGTCAAAATAGAAACTCTGTGACAAAATTTTAGATCGCTAAAGAACCGATATGATATCTATCTATCTATCAATCTATTATATATACTAATTGCCAAGTTTCCATCTGTCTGTCCGTCTGTCTGCCTGTCACGCTTTTTTTAGCAACTTCCCAAATCGACAGAGACTTGCAATTTGGTACACGGCTCGGTCGTTCGATAAAGCCCTCCGGAAAAATCGAATTTTTCGAAAACGTTCTCGACAAAGGGTGCTCCAAACCAAAACGTTCGAAAAGTGAAATGATAGGAAAGCTAGCTTTGCGATAAGATAGGGACTTCAAATTTGGTATATGGGAAAACCGTTCGAAAGAAAAAAAGTGTGCAATTTCAAATTTCAATATTTCCTACTTAAGGGGATGCCGCTCACAAAATTGTTCGATTTTCCGAATAAATGTGAAACGGCTCCTTTAAAATTTGATAGAGGCTTGAAATTTGGTATATGGACTAATCACTTGATGAAGACACCCAAGATGAATATAGTTTTTCAAAAATATTCCTTTAAGGGGGTGCTCCAGAGAAAAACGTTCGAAAAGTGAATTGATAAAAAAACGTGCTTCGGAATGAGATAGAGTTATCAAATTTGGTGTACGGGTAGATAGTTCAAAAGGAACAACATGTGCAATTGCAGTTTTCCGATATTTTCAACTTTTGGGAGTGACTCAAAACCAAATGTTCGATTTTTCGAATAAATGAGAAACAGCCCGTTTAAATTTGATAGAGGCTTCAAATTTGATATATGGATTATCTATATATACTAATTGCCAAGTGTCCGTCTGTCCGTCTGTCTGTCTGTCTGTCTGTCTATCTGTCACGCTTTGTTTGGGCACTTTTCGATTAGATAGAGACTTGCAATTTGGTACTCGACTCGGTCGTTCGATAAAACCCCCTAGAAAACTCGAATTTTTCGGAAATGTTCTCTATAGGGGGTGCTCCACATCAAAACGTTCGAAAAGTGAAATGATAGGAAAGCATGATTTGCGATGAGAGTGTACTTCATCGCAAATCATGCGATGAGTGTGCGCGATGAGAGTGTGCGATGACTTCAAATTTGGTGTATGAGTAAATCGTTCGAAAGGAATAAAATGTGCAACTTCAGATTTCCAATATTTTCTACTTAAGGGGGGTGCTCGACACCAAAACGTTCGAAAAGTACTCCACACAAAAGCATTCAAAAGATGAAATGCTAAAAAAGCATGCTTGGCGATGAGATAGAGACTTCAAATTTGGTGTACGGGTAAAAAATTGGAAAGGAAGAAAGTGTGCAATTTCAGTTTTCCAACATTTGCTATTGTAGTGGGGTGCCGCTCACTAAAATTTTCTATTTGCTAAACAAATGAAAACCGCCTCCTTTACAATGTGGTAGAGGCTTGAAATTTAGTATATAGGCTATCCACTTGACAAAAAAAATAAACAAATAAAGATGAATACAGTTTAACAAAAATGTTCATTAAAGGGGGGCTACAAAGAAAAACGTTCGAAAGGTGAAGTGATAGAAAAAACATGCTTCTCGATAGGATAGAGACTTCAAATTTGGTGTACTGGTAGATAGTTTGAAAGGAAGAAAGTGTGAAATTTCAGATTTCCAATATCTGCTACTTTAAGGGGTGCCACACACTAATATGCTCGATTTTCGGAATATATGAGGCACGCTTCCTTTTAAATGTGATAGAAGCTTAATATTTGGTATATGGGCCAATCATCTAATAAAAACCCAAGACAAACAGAGTTTTTCAAAAATGTTCATTTATGGGTGTGCTTCACAGAAAACAGGCAAAGGAAAAATAATAAAATAGGGGTGCCTCGGAATGAGATAGACTTTAATGTACGGGTAGATAATTCGAAAGGAAGAAATGCGCAAATTAAGTTTCCTAATAATTTTCTTCTTTAAGGGGTTTTGCACACCAAAATATTCGATTTGTCGAATAAATGTGAAACGTGAATTATTAAAAATGTACATTACTCAGGGGTTGCTTATTGCGAGACCGTTAACCGTCACGCTTTTTTAGGCAATTCTCGAATAGATGGAGACTTGCAATTTGGTACACGGCTCGGTCGTTCGATAAAAACCCCTGGAAAAATCGAGTTTTTCGAAAACATTCTCTAGAAGGGGTGCTCCACACCTAAACGTTCGAAAAGTGAAATGATAGGAAAGCAGACTTTGCGATGAGGTAGATACTTCAAATTTGGTATATGGGAAAACCGTTCGAAAGAAAAAAGTCTGCAATTTCAGATTTCCAATATTTCCTACTTAAGGAGGTGCCGCACACCAAAATGTTTGATTTTCCGAATAAATGAGAAAAGGCTCCTTTAAAATTTGATAGAGGCGAAAATACCCAAGACGAATATAGTTTTCCAAAAATGTTCGTTAAATGGGGTGCTTCAACGTAAAACGTTCGAAAAATGTATTGATATCAAATTTAGTGTAAGGGTAGATAGTTTGGAAGGAAAAAAGTGTACAATTTCAGTTTACCAATATTTTTTACTTTAGGGGGTGCCGCACACCAAAATGGTCGATTTTCGGAATAAAGGAGAAACGCTCCTTTTAAAACTTGATAGAGGCTTGATATTTGGTATATGGAAGAATCATCTTATAGAAATCACATAAAGAATAGAGTTTTCCAAAAATTTATATCTAAGGGGGTGGGTACTCCACACAAAATCATTCGAAAGATGAAGTGCTAGAAAAGCATGCTTCGCGCTGAGATAGAGACTTCAAATTTGGTGTACGGATAAAAAATTGAAAAGGAAGAAAGTGTCCAATTTCAGTTTTCCAACATTTGCTATTGTAGGGGGGGTGCAGCACACTAAAATGTTCGATTTCATGAACAACTGAAAAACGCCTCCTTTAGAGTGTGATAGAAGCCTGAAATTTAGTATATGGTATATTTGATACAAAAAAACCAAAGATTATTACAGTTTTTCGAAAATGATTATTTTAGGGGGTGCAACACAGAAAAACGTTCGAAATATGATGTGATAGAAAAACATGCTTCACAATAGGATAGAGACGTCAAATTTGGTGCACTGGTAGATAATTTGGAAAGAAAAAAGTGAGCAAATTTCAGATTACCAATATTTGCTACTTTAGGGGGTGCGGAACGCCAATATGTTCGATTTTCGGAATAAATGAGACACGCTTCCTTTTAAATGTGATAGAGACTTGATATATCGTATATGGGCTAATTATCTAATAAAAAACCCAAGGCGAACAGAGTTGTTCAAAAATGTTCGTTTATGGGTGTGCTCCACAGAAAAACGTTCGAAAGGGGGAGATAAAATAATATGTTTCGGGATGAGATAGTGACTTTAATTTAGTGTACGGGTAGATAGTTCGAAAGGAAGACATGCGCAATTTAAAATTTTCAATATTTTCTTCTTTAGGGGGTTCCGCATATTAAAATATTCGATTTGTCGAATAATAATGAAACGCGAATTATTAAAAAAATGACAATATTTAGAGGTTGCTTATTGCGAGACCGTTGATTTTCAACGGGTATTCGGCTAGTATATACTAATTGAACAACTGTATATACTAATTGAACAACAGAGTTTTTCAAAAATGTGCATTTATGGGCGTGCTCCAAAGAAAAATGTTCGGAAGAGGAGATGATAAAATAGTATGCTGCGGGATGAGATAGAGACTTTAATTTTGTGTACTGGTAGATAGTTCGAAAAGAAGAACATGTGCAATTTCAGTTTTGCGATATTTTAAACTTTTGGGGATGCCTCAAAACCAAATGTTCGATTTTTCGAATAAATAAGAAACGCGAATTATTTAAAAATTTACCTAATTCGGTGGTTGCTTAATGAGGGACCGTTGATTTTCAACGGGTATTCAGCTAGTATATACTAATTGCCAAGTGTCCGTCTGTCTGTGTCTCACGCTTTTTTAAGCACTTCCCGAATAGATAGAGACTTGCAATTTGATACACGGCTGGGTCGTTCGATAAAAACCGAAGCAGAAACACTCCTTTTAAAACGTGATAGATGCTTGATATTTGGTATATGGGCGAATCATTTAATTGAAAACCCAAGAAGAATGGAGTTTTTCAAAAATGTATATTTAAGGGGGGTGGGTACTCCACAGAAAAACATTCCAAAGGTGACATGATAGATAAAGCATGCTTCGCGATGAGATAGAGACTTCAAATTTGGTATACGTGTAGATAGATAGTTAAAAAGGAAGAAAGTGTGCAATTTCAGTTTTCTAATATTTGCTATTGTAGGGGGTGCCGCACACTCCAATGTTCGATTTCACGAACAAATGGAAAACGCCTCCTTTACAATGTGATAGAGGTTTGCAATTTAGTATATGGGGTAATCATTTGATAAAAAACCCTACGATTATTATGGTTTTTAAAAAATGATCATTTAAGGGGGTGCAACACAGAAAAACGTTCGAAATATTATGTGATAGAAAAACATGCTTCACGATAGGATACAAATTTCAAAATTGGTGTACTGGTAGATAGTTTGAAAGAAAGAAAGTGTGCAAATTCAGATTTTCAATATTTGCAACTTTAGGGGGTGCCGAACACCAATATGTTCGATTTTCGGAATAAATGAGACACGCTTCCTTTAAATGTGTGAGGTTTGATACTTGGTATATGGGCCAATCATCTGATAAGAAACCCAAGGCGAAGAGTTTTTCAAAAATATTCATTTATGGATGTGTTCCACAGAAAAACGCTTGAAAGGGGAGATGATAAAATAGTATGGTTCGGGATGAGATAGAGACTTTAATTTGGTGTAATGGTAGATGGTTCGAAAGGAAGACGTGCGCAATTTAAAATTTACAATATTTTCTTCTTTATGGGGTTCCGCACACTAAAATATTCGATTTGCCAAATAAATATGAAACGCGAATTATTACAAAAATGACAATATTCAGGGGTCGCTTATTGCGAGACCGTTGATTTTCAAGGGGCTAGTATATACTAATTGCCAAGTGTCCGTCTGTCTTTCCGTCTGTCTGTCAGGCTTTTTTTAGGCACTTCCTGAACAGATAGACTTGCAATTTGGAACACGGCTCGGTCGTTCGATAAAACCCCTCTGGAAAAATCGAAATTTTCGAAAACGTTCTCTAGAGGGGGTGCTCCACACCAAAACTTTCGAAAAGTGAAATGGTTCACACGGAGTACGATCACGTTAAACATGTGGGTTCGTAAGTCCTTCCGAGAGGTTGGTGGTAGGGGAAAGAGGGTACGGTCCCTGTGGATGCCTCCCCCACTGGTTTCCGGTCTAAATTGGGTGGCACTTCCCGGCCGTCCAAACAGATACCTTACACCTTTCTGGTAGGTCGGACGGTCTGGGTCGAAGAAGCAGAAAAGTGAAATGATAGGAAAGCATGCTTTGCGATGAGATAGACATTCCAAATTTGGTGTATGGATAAATCGTTCGAAAGGATGAAAGTGTGCAATTTCAGATTTCCAATATTTAATACTTAAGGGTGTGCCGCACACCAAAACTTTCGAAAAGTGAAATGATAGGAAAGCATGCTTTGCGATGAGATAGAGACTTCAAATTTGGTGTATGGGTAAATCGTTCGAAAGAAAGAAAGTGTGCAATTTCAGATTTCCAATATTTTCTACTTAAGGGGGTGCCGCACACCAAAATGTTCGATTCACCGAATAAATGAGAAAAGGCTCCTGTAAAATTCGATAGAGGCTTGAAATTTGGTGTATGGGCTAATTATTTGACGAAAATACCCAAGACGAATATAGTTTTTCAAAAATGTTCGTTTAAAGGGGTGCTCCAGAGTAAAACGTTCCAAAAGTGAATTGATATCAAATTTGGTGTAAGGGTAGATAGTTTGGAAGGAAAAAAGTGTACAATTTCAGTTTACCAATATTTTTTACTTTAGGGGGTTGTTGTTGTTGAAACCCAGACCGTCCGACCTACCAGAAAGGTGTAAGGTTACTTTAGGGGGTGCCGCACACCAAAATGTTCGATTTTCGGAATAAAGAAGAAACGGCGCTTTTCAAACGTGATAGAGGCTTGATATTTGGTATATGGACGAATCATCTTATAGAAATCACAAAAAGAATAGAGTTTTCCTAAAATGTATATCTAAGGGGGTGGGTAATCTACAAAAAGCATTCGAAAGCCGAAGTGCTAGAAAAGCCTGCTTCGCGATGAGATAGAGACTTCAAATTTGGTGTAGGGATAAAAAATTTGAGAGGAAGAAAGTGTGCAATTTCTGTTTTTCAACATTTGCTATTGTAGGAGGGTGCAGCACACTAAAATGTTCGATTTCACGAACAACTGAAAAACGCCTACTTCAGAGTGTGATAGAAGTCTGAAATTTAGTATATGGTATAGTTGATAAAAGAAAACCTAAGATTATTACAGTTTTTTGAAAATGATTATTTAAGGGGGTGCAACATAGAAAAACGTTCGAAATATGAAGTGATAGAAAAACATTCTTCACAATAGTATAGAGACATCAAATTTGGTGTTCTGGTAGATACTTTGAAAAGAAAAAAGTTAGCAAATTTCAGATTTCCAATATTTGTTACTTTAGGGGGTGCGGAACGCCACTATGTTCGGTTTTCGGAATAAATGAGACACGCTTAATTTTAAATGTGATAGAGGCTTGATATTTGGTATATGGGCTAATCATCTAATAAAAAACCCAACATGAACAACAGAGTTTTTCAAAAATGTTCATTTATGGGTGTGCTCCAAAGCAAACGTTCGGAAGGGAAGATGATAAAATAGTATGCTTCGGGATGAGATAGAGACTTTAATTTGGTGTACTGGTAGATAGTTCGAAAGAAACACGTGCGCAATTTAAATTTTTCAATAGTTTCCTCTTTAGGGGGTTCTGCACTCTAAAATATTCGATTTGCCGAATAAATGTGAAACGCGAATTATTAAAAAAATGACAATATTCAGGAGGTGCTTATTGCGAGGCCGTTGATTTTCAACGGGTATTCGGCTGGTATATACTAATTGCAAAGTGTCCGTCTGTCCGTCTGCCTGGTACACTGCAATTTGGTACACGGCTCGGTCGTTCGATAAAACCCCCTGGAAAAATCGAATTTTTCGAAAACGTTCGCTAGAGGGGGTGCTCCTCACCAAAACGTTCGAAAAGTGAATTGATAGGAAAGCATGCTTTGCGATAAGATAGAGACTTCAAATTTGGTGTATGGGTAAATCATTCGAAAGAAAGAAAGTGTGCAATTTCAAATTTCCAATATTTTCTACTTAAGAGGGTGCCTCACACTAAATGTTCGATTTTCAGAACAAATGAGAAAATGCTCCTTTAAAATTTGATAGAGGCTTAAAATTTGATTTATGGGCTAATCAATCATCTGACGAAAACATCCAAGACAAATATAGTTTTACAAAAATGTTCGTTTAAAGGGATGCTCCAGAGAAAAACGTACGAAAAGTGAATTGATAAAAAGAAAACATGTTTCGGAATGAGATAGATATATCAAATTGGTGTAAGAGTAGATAGTTTAGAAGGAAGAAAGTGTACAATTTCAGTTTACCAATATTTTCTACTTTAGGGGATGCCGCACACCAAAATTTTCGATTTTCGGAATAAAGGAGAAACGCCCCTTTTAAAACGTGATAGAGGCTTGATATTTGGTATATGGGCGAATCATGTGACAGACATCACAGAAAGAATAGAGTTTTTTAAAAATGTGTATTTAAGGGGGTGGGTACTCCACACAAAAGCATTCGAAAGGTGAAATGCTAGAAAAGCATGCTTCACGATGAGATAGAGACTTCAAATTTGGTTTACGGGTAAAAAGTGGGAAAGGAAGAAAGTGTGCAATCTCAATTTTCCAACATTTGCTCCAACATTTGAAATTTAGTATATGGGCATTTGACAAAAAAACCAAAGATGAATACGGTTTGAAAAAAATGTTCATTAACGGGGTGTTACACAGGAAAACGTTCGAAAGGCGACGTGATAGAAAAAACATGCTTCTTGATAGGATAGAGACTTTTGGTGTACGGGTAGATAGTTTGAAAGAAGGAAAGTGCAAAATTTCAGATTTCCAGCATTTTCTACTTTAAGGTGTGCCGCACACTAATACGTTCGATTTTCCGAATAAATGAGGCACGTTTCCTTTTAAATGTGATAGAGGCTTGATATTTTGTATCTAATCATCTAATAAAAAACCCAAGATAAACCGAGTTTTTCGAAAATGTTCATTTATAGGTGTGCTTCACAGAAAAAAGTTCGAAAAGAGAAATAATAAAATAGGGGTGACTCGGGATGAGATAGACTGTAATGTAGTGTACGGGTTGATAATTCGAAAGAAAGAAGTGCGTAAATTAAGTTTCGCAATATATTTTTCTTTAGGGGGGTTCTAGACACCAAAATATTCGATTTGTCGAATAAATGTGAAACACGAATTATTAAAAAAATTACATTATTCAGGGGTTGCTTATTGCGAGGCTGTTGATTTTCAACGGGTATTCGGCTAGTATATACTAATTGCCAAGTGTCCGTCTGTCTGTCTGTCTGGTCGCGCTTTTTTTTTGGCATTTCCCGAATAGATAGAGATTTGCAATTTGGTACACGGCTCGGTTGTTCGATAAAACCCCCTGAAAAAATCTAATTTTTCGAAAACTTTCTCTAGAGGGAGTGCTCCACACCAAATCGGTCGAAAAGTGAAATGACAGGAAAGCATGCTTTGCGATGAGATAGAGACTTCAAATTTGGAGTATGAGTAAATCGTTCATAAGGAAGAAAGTGTTCAATTTCAGATTTCCAATATCTTCTACTTAAGGGGATGCCACACACCAAAATGTTCGATTTACCGAATAAATGAGAAAAGACTCCTTTAAAATTTGATAGAAGTTTGAAATTTGGTATATGGGCTAATCATTTGACGAAAACACCCAAGACGAATATAGTTTTTCAAAAATGTTCGTTTAAGGGGGTGCTCCAGAGTGAAACGGTCGAAAAGTGAATTGATAAAAAACCATGCTTCGGAATGAGATAGATATATCAAATTTGGTGTAAGGGTAGATAGTTTGGAAGGAAGAAAGTCTACAATTTCAGTTTACCAATATTTTCTACTTTAGGGGTGCCGCACTAATGTTCGATTTCCGGAATGAGAAACGCCCCTTTTAAAATGTGATAGAGGCTTGATATTTGGTATATGGGCGAATCATCTGATAGAAATCACAAAAAGAGGAAAAAAGTGTGCAATTTCAGATTTCCAATATTTCCTACTTAAGGGGAATGCCAACAACAAAATGTTCGATTTACCGAATAAATAAGAAAAGGCTCCTTTTAAATTTGATAGAGGCTTGAAATTTGGTACATGGGCTAAACATTTCACGCAAACACCCAAAACGAATATGGATTTTCAAAAATGTTCTTTTAAACGGGTGCTCCAGAGTAAAACTATCGAAATTTGAATTGATAAAAACCATGCTTCAGCATGAAATAGAGATATCAAATTTGGTGTAAGGGTAGATAGTTTGGAAGGAAGAAAGTGTGGAATTTCAGTTTACCAATATTTTCTACTTTAGGGGTGCCGCACACCAAAATGTTCGATTTTTTTAATAAAGGAGAACTGCCTCTTTTAAAACGTGATAGGGGCTTGATATTTGGTATATCGGCGAATCATGTGATGGACATCACAAAAGAATAGAGTTTTTCAAAAATGTATATTTAAGGGGTGGGTACTCCACACAAAAGCATTTGAAAGGTGAAATGCTAGAAAAGCATTCTTCACGATGAGATAGAGACTTCAAATTTGGTGTGCGGGTAAAAAGTGGGAAAGGAAGAAAGTGTGCAATCTCAGTTTTACAACATTTGCTATTGTAGGGGGTGTCGCTCACTAAAATGTTCGATTTGCCGAACAAATGAAAAACGCCTGTTTTACAATGTAATAGAGGCTTGAAATTTAGTATATGGGGTAACCATTTGACAAAAAAATTAAAGGTGAAAACGGTTTGACAAAAATGTTCATTAACTGGGTGCTACACAGAAAACGTTCGAAAGGCGAAGTGATAGAAAAAACATGCTTCTTGATAGGATAGAGACTTAGTTTGAAAGGAAGAATGTGAAGAATAGTTTGAAAGGAAGAATCTGAAGAATAGTTTGAAAGGAAGAATGTGAAGAATAGTTTGAAAGGAAGAATGTGTGAAATTTCAGATTTCCAATGTTTTCTACTTTAAGGTGTGCCGTACACTAATATGTTCGATTTTCCGAATAAATGAAGCAAGCTTCCTTTAATAGTGATAGAAGCTTGATATTTGGTATATGGGCCAATCATCTTATAAAAAGCCAAGACAAACAGAGTTTTTCAAAAATGTGCATTTATAGATGTGCTTCACAGAAAAAGTTCCAAAGGCGAAATAATAAAATAGGGGTTCCTTGGGATGATATAGACTTTAATGTGGTGTACGGGTAGATAATTCGAAAGGAAGAACTGCGCAAATTAAATTTCCTAATATTTTCTTCTTTAGGGGGGGGGGGGGGGGTTGCACACCAATATATTCGATTTGTCGAATAAATGTGAAACACGAATTATTAAAAAATATACATTATTCAGGGGTTGCTTATTGCGAGACCTTTGATTTTCAATGGGTATTCGGCTAGTAAAATAACTAAAAAACTAATACGAATAAATAAAATTCGCATAGTCGTATTTGTCCGGTTCCTGAAGTACCTACCAAATTCCTTCGCGGTCCGCATCTTAAATTTCCCGCTACAGAATACACACCCTCTTATATTAAGTAAAATTAGCTGTTTGGTATCTCTATGGTGTGCTGAAATAGAGACCATATGATGTAGAAATATATGATGTAAAAGATCCAAACTGTTATTGCCTACTTTAAAAAAATAGTTTATCGCAAAAACCAGAATCTTTGCATCAGATTTTGATACGACAATCAATTGATACACAAAATCAGAATATGTTATACTGTTTTTGTTCAAAGAGTGGCAATAGGAATAAAAGTTAATCAAATAATGATATTGGGAGACATTTTGGATAGATCTTTTTTTTTACTTTATTGATAAATATACATTTACTTTTTTTGTTTCATTAAGTGATTGTTATTTCCGTTGTGTTTTACTATTTTGTAACTAGAGAATGCAACTTTAAATTATTTAAAAAGATTAAGTAAAAAGTATTTACCGAAAATGCGTTGGATACAGGAGGGGGGGGGATCACTCCATTGATTTACATGAGGCCCACGGCTCTACCTAGTACCTTGTCCCACAATTTGATGTGGGGGGCCTGCATGGAACATTCATGTTCCGTAGTACAGTAGTTATTTATACCCAATGTATCATCATAAAAATAATAAAGGATTTCCATGATTTGACACAGATTTTGCATAAGGAATTAAACAAAACAAAATGTAACATAAAGGAATAAAGTTTAAAGACAAAAATCCGTTGACCATTACGTACACGAGCCAGCTACTTAATGACTTCCTGCTTTGTGTGGGCTGGTGGGGAGAATTTTCCAGAAAAGAAGGTCAGAGGATATTTGAAATTGAAATTTGAAGGCAAGTTTTGAGCCTACGGGCCATGACTACTTCCGGGGGGGGGGGGAGTATGCTCTGGCATCTTCTATCATCGGGTTATTTCTGCCATAGACGTAAAATATATATGTATATTATATATATTCTATGATTTCTCACCGCCAACCGCGAATAGAGCGAAAGGAGTATTTAGGGCGTATTAAGCAGTCCTGTTAGTTCTGGACCAAGGCATATTACGTTCCCAATCAGTTGTGTGATTAGATGTTTATTTAGCCCGTATCGGACGACTACGCTTGTTGAAAAACTTAATGAGTTAATTTACTTAACTTCTTCAGTCCTGGAGAACGAAGGGTACAAATTCTAGTTGCGCTATAAAATGGCTAATTTAATTTTTTTAAATAAGGAGAGTACTTAAAAATTTCTAAATATTTCACAATGATAATTTTTATGGCAATTTTAGACATTATAGGAGCTTAATCTGCCACACAAATTCGAATCATACTATATAATTTTAAATAAAGTAAAATGTATCCTATTTTTCAAATTAAAAATAATAAAAAAATAGATAAAAAAGTCTCGATGGATTACAAATGATGCAAAGGGTATGTAAAAATTTTGACTCAGATGAAAGCAGTATCTGATAAACATCGATTGATCTATTTGGTGGCAACCGCGACAAGGATTTTTGTACTTTGGACGTCGATTTCGTTTCCGTTGGGTAAGATTTCGTAGACATTGAGAAACAAAATTGATGTATCAATTGCTTCGTGGCCATTCAGGATCGCGCTCTCATTGCAGATAACATCATCTGTGAACCGGTTTCGGTCATTACATGGTATAACTGACACCTGCAACATCAGAAAGATGTGGTCAGCTTGCTATGTATCACAGTTTTGTGAACTTTTATGGCGATAGACAAATTTTCCTACCTTCCAGGCTACAATCAAATTCATGATCATAGAATGGCGAGTTCTGCCAGTATTTATTATTCATTTATGAGGTCATCAGCACATCAAAATATTTTCAAATAAGTACCAAATATTATAGACCATTAATCAATCGTAGGTATTAATATTTAGTGACAATTATTAGCTGAAAATCAATAGGTATTAATATTTTGCGATATTAGATTTTTATTAAATTCAGTTAAGAGGGACCGACTGTACCCTCTATTGGACCCTATAAACAGGCCTTTTTTAGGTACATTTTTCTCTAAAGCTATCAGGCATTTTTAAACAAAATTTTACTAGTTATTTGTTAGAAACTTGTTCAAACAAGTTAAAACACTTTATTGACAGTTTTTATGAATATTTTAATTTTTCGATAATTTACAAATTTATAATATCCATTTCATTATTTTACCCTAAACAACAACATATTTTCATTTTAAATAATTTTTTTAAAAGTTAGATCTATTTAATCCTGTCTGTAGATCTCTTTGTACAAACTAGAGGGCTCCAAGGTACTTTAAACATACAACGCACACCTTTCGATCCGCTTGGCGTCAATTCGTTGTAGCCGCTCCCCAACCCTTGGAGTTCGCTTTACGAGCTCTTCCACACAGCGCTCAGGCACCCTTTTTGCTATTCACGGCGCATAAGTCTGATCCCCGTGCCTAAACCTGACGGCTTGCCAGCAGCTCTAAAGCGCTTTTGATTTTCATTTCTAGTGCGATAACATCGTTTTCGCTTTGATGGAATTTTATAATAATCTAAGGAAACGAATCTGAGCTGCATTAATAACCAAAGAAATATTTAATTCGAACTTTAACTGATTGTAGAACGCAAGCGGTTTAAAATATCAACAAATTAAGTTATACCAATTAAGTAGACAGTTAGCATGCTAAAAGTTATAGTAATCGTGATCATGAAAAATTAGTTTTCGCAATTACTTTGTTGATTGTTTATAAAAACCAGCAATTAAAGATGCAATTGATAACTGCAATAATAATTACACTTTAAGTGTTCATAACAGTAATAATTGCGAAGCGCTCTGTTTATAAAAACCAACAATAAGACATTACTGTCCTCATCCATCTTTATGACGTTTTGCCAACAACCAATCGCAGAAAAGTTGAAAATCAGCTCGATATTTGCCCATACTGGCACAGTAACTTTTATTAATTAATATTTAATTAAAAAAGACCTAAATCAAAATTCCAAGATCGTCATGCACAGTTACGAGTACATATTATTCTAAATGTAAATTTTCTTAACTGTATATTTTGCAGTATGTTCATAATGTACTGTAAAACAATCGTATGGTTTTATTTTAATATAGAGAGCAGTGGCGAGGCGTCTGGGGAAACACGGTAGACAGTGTCTATCCAAACAATTTACGAACAAGTAACTTTTATTTTACTTATACATATTGTCCGAAATAAATGTACACAATATTTTCTGTGCAAATAAAGGATTTTTTTTCTGCCAGGCGTCAAACTCAACGCCAGCGCCTTTTTTGTTTCCTATAAGCGCCAGGCGGAATTTTCAGGACAAATGAAGCTCTCTCTGCATACTCATGTCAGAAAAAAATTCCATTGGAAATGTAATCGAAAGAAATTTGAAGCTGAATTTCACCTAAGATATGGCAGTTCTTTAATAGATATGTCTAAACTACAAAGATAGCTCTTAATACGTAGGCTAGTACTTAAGTTTTTAGAAAATAATACACAAAATAATTTTGTATGGGAATAAATTATTTTACTGTTTTTCAAAATATTCGCCTTTAGCATCAATATATTTCTTCATTCGAATAAACCTATTGTTAAAACAGTTATGCCATTCAGAAGTTGGTAGGGGAGGTTGGGGGTACAATGAACCACTTTTATACATTTCGACGTTTTTCTTTTAAACGATGAGCAAAATTTTCCCTTTCAATGAGTATACATATTGTATATATATTCAGGTTTATGATATACTTACTTAAAACAATAATTGCATTTACGTTTTGTTATAGAATTTTTTAAATGACAAATGACAAATTGGGCCATTGTATCCCGGCATAGGGCAGTATGGACCACGAGTAGGGGAATAAAGAGAGTTCTGCGCCACTATGAGGCGGTGGAACCCTATACTTTAACATGGGAGCCCTCCGAGGCCAGAAAATGAGTGCATCAACAGAGCGGTGGTAAAGCCCTGTACTTTAACATGGGAAATCTCAGAAGCTGGTGTGAGGATGGAGGCAGTGGTTAAGTCCTATACTTTAACATAGGTACTCCCAGAGGCCATAATATAGGTGTGAGGATGGAGTTGGTAGAATTGTGACCCATAAGACAGATATGGATAAGAGGATATCACGGAAGAGGGCAGCACTCAAAATTACGCTACATATAGAGTATTCTTATTGTTACTTTTTTTTCACAAATGTAAGTTTTTTTACTCATAAATTTTAACAAATGGTGTTTTAAACTTTCAGAATTTAACAAATTCACGTTTCACGCTTTTCAAAAAACCACGCATGTGTTACTTTCTCTATGGAAATTAACATGTGTTTTCACACTTGTGCAAATTTTTAGCAAAAATTAACAAAAACGTATTTCGAAGTGTTTAAATTTCACAAAAACGTGTTTTTTACTAATAAAATTTTTCAAATGTAAGTTTTTTACTTATAAATTTTAGCAAATGTAAGTTTTCAACTTTTAAAAATCACACATGTGTTAATTTTTCTATGGAAATTAACATGCGTTTTCACACTTGTGCAAATTTTTGATGTTTCTTCACAAAAATGTGTTTTTAGTAACAAAATTTCACAAAAATGTATTTTTTTAGTAACAAAAAACATGTTTTAAACTAGCTGAATCTCGAGAATCTCAGTAATTTTGGGAATTTCGGGAATACGTGTATCGCGTGAGAGTCGAAAACCCAGGCCGTCCGGCTCATCGGAAGACATAGAGCAACAAAAATGGGCGGCCGGGGTATGGCGTGAGGGTGGCATTCCTCTTAAAAAGGGAAACACCAGAGATTGGTTGATTATGGTTTAATGGCACAAGATCCAAAAAGGATATGCTGCGTTAGACATATGGTACCAAGATACATAAATTAGTATGAATTAAAGCACGTGTATAATTTAAAAGAGTGATAATGTGTGAAAAAACCATTACTATGGAAGATGTACAACAATGCAAACGAGATGAAAAATGGCTAGAAGGTTATAAAAGGTGAAGTTAGAAATGATGGAAAAAAGCAATGTCCAAAAGGAATGGGAAAAGCTCCAAATGAGGATTTTCTCCAATCAGTTCTGCCAAATGTATAGTAGAAGTCTTGAAATGCTTAAAACTGAACTGTTTATATTTCGAACACTCAATTAAAATATGTTTGATACTTGCTGACGTCTGACAACTATTACAAAAGGGTTCAATTTCTCCTAAAAGTAAGTGTCTATGGGTAAAACGAGTATGACCAATGCACAAACGAGTTAATATAACATCAAGTTTCCTACACTGAAAACTAATCCACTTTTGTATTAAAGGCTTTATCTCATACAATTTATTTTGAGTTTGCTGATTCCATGAATGTTGCCATTTATCATATAATATTTTACTAATAGTTTTTTTTATATCTGTCAAAGGAATGGGATGATTCAGAATACGATTAGCTGTTTTTGCAGCGGTATCAGCCAATTCATTTCCCTTTATACCAACATGTCCCGGAACCCAACAAAATTGAATAGGGTGTCCTCGTGCCTTCAGACGATGCACAAGTTGGAGGATATTTGAGATAATTGGATGAAGCATGACCATTCTGGATGAAAGTAATTGCAAAGAACTTAATGAATCTGTATATATGATGTATTTTTTTACTCTTTGATGGGTGATGAAAATTAATGACTGGTGAATTGCTGTGATTTCTGCAGTAAAAATGGAACATGAGGTATGAAGCTTAAAAGACTTAACTATATCATTACATACATAAGCGAATCCGACATGTGCTGCTGTTTTGGAGCCATCTGTAAAAATAGGAGTGAACTCCTTAAATAAATCTCTATGTTCTGCAAAAAGTTGAACATAAATGGAATCAGGTGTACTACTCTTTAAAAAATTATCAAAAGGATTGAGAAAAATGAAATTTGGGACTTGAAATGGAGGTATTTCACAAGCCTTTCTCTTTCTAACATTGAGATTTTCTAGTGGAGTTGATGATACACTATTGCGCATTCGCATGCCAAAGGAAGGAATACAGGAGGGTCGGGCTGAATACAGCCGATCGTACTGCACATCCAGGATGATCCGTTGCAAAGGATGGTAGTTCATGGACATGACTCTAAAGTGATAATTCAGTGAGAGCTGTTCTCGCCTGAGTTCGAGTGATGTCTCATTACAGTCAATGTATATGCTCTGAATAGGAGAAGTTTTGAAGGCACCAGAACAAATACGAAGAGCATTATTATGAATTGGATCGAGCTTCTTAAGCACAGATGCTCGTGCTGATCCGTACACAGAACATCCATAGTCAAGCTTTGACCGAATAACAGCTCTATAGATTCGAAGCATGGAAATCCGATCTGCACCCCATTTTGCATTTGAAAGTACTTTCAAGATATTCAGAGCTTTCTCACATTTCGTTCGCAGTCTTTGGATGTGGAGCAAGAAAGTGAGTTTCTTATCAAACCAGATTCCGAGAAATTTTACTTCGTCTGCTATTGTGATCTTAACGTCTCCCATAAAGATTTCTGGGGGTAAGTGAATACCACGTTTTCTTATGAAGTGAACACAACATGTCTTTTGAGTAGAGAAACTGAATCCATTCAAGTTTGCCCATCGCAAGATACAATTAACAGCAGCTTGACATTGTCGCTCTACTGAACGCATATCATGTGCCTGATAGGAAACTTGCAGATCATCAACATACATGGTTTTATGAACTGACAATAGAAATTGGTTTAAAATACAGTTGATTTTGATATTAAAAAGTGTCACACTCAGTACACTTCCTTGTGGCACTCCTTCTTCTTCTACATATGTGTGAGAGAGAACTGAGACAATGTGAACTTGAAATGTCTTGTAATCTAAAAAGTTTTGGATAAAAATGGGAAGATTACCCTTTAAATTAAAATCAAATAGGTCCTTAATAATACCATAGCGCCATGTTCGATCATAGGCTTTGTCTATATCAAAAAATATAGAAACTAAATGGTTTCGCCTAAGAAAGGAAAACACCAGAGAATATACTTATTTTAAAAATTAGGTGAATGCACCCATTTCCTCAATAGTAGTCTATTGAATATATGTAGATATTTTAGTAAAAGATAATATTTTCTTAAAGGTTGTCCTCGTCGCCACCCGATGCGCATGCGCACCGCGACAACCTCGAAGATATGAATAATTTCTGTATTATAATATTAGTTACAAAAAAAGTATTTTTTTTAAATTGTTCCCACCACCACCCAATGCATAAATGCACCGCGGCAATCTCTATTTTTTTTAATTTTTATTTATATTTATTTTAAAGTGTCCGTAAGCATAGCTCGTAATGCCTTTCTCATGTAAATATCTTTTGTCATCAATGGGAGACAAATCCACTTTCTTCTGGCATACAGTGAATAGTTTATGATTACTGCTGTCAATTATAATCTGCTCTTCCATGGTAAGTCTCAACAGGCACTCTCAATAATCACTGTGTTGAAATCCCAGACCACACGATCAACCCGAAGGCTTCTGGTAGCTTATTGTGTGGCCGGTATAATCACTGTGTTGAAGCGTTGAAAACCCAGACCACACGACAGACCCGAAGGTTTTCCGTGCCACCACATGAGTAGAAACACCTTTAGCTCTTTTCTTTTCTCCAGCAGATGATAGAATAGAGTATATCTTAGATCTAAGTTCTATGAACTCTTGAATGGGGGTTGAATTCAGATCATACTTAAAATATCCAATACGCTTTTTATTTGCATCACTGAAGAGAGGATAGCCCTTGGGGTAGTCAGAAAAATCATACAGCTGCTTATGATGACTCATATCTTCATAAATATCAGCAGTTTGGATTTCATAAGTCAATGAATCCGTATCAGTGAAAAGAAGTGAAGTTTTTTCACCATATTGGCTTTTAATACGCTTATAATGGAACTCATCCATGAGTGGCTTGGACAGCTCCAGGATAGCAAAGCCAACGTATATAGGTCGATTCATTAAAATGTAACTCTTTACACGCTCGATACCCACCAGATCTTCGTCAAAAATCCTGCTAGCTCTATAAGCTGGGGATGTTACCATCTTCAGGGCCCGCTTTGAAGAATTCCCTAACTCAATATTCCCTAGATTTCGAAGATTTTCCATGGTTTTTCCAAACACTGCGTTATTAAGCAATTTGAAGAAATCCTTTTCAAAATTAGTCTTCGCTAACTTTCTCTTTTCTGTATTGAATTGAATATATTTCTCCAACCAGGGCTTCTGACTAAATTTTAAGGCATTGTGAATTTGAGTCATAAACCTAATGATAGGTATAGTTGAAGGTTGCGATAGTGAACAATGTAATGTTTCTTGTCATGCAGATTGGGTACCAACTTCGTAGTACTAACGAAATGGCAATGATGTAACTGCTGAACTAGCTGTTCAGCGTATGGGGAAAGCATTTCTCGCTCAATCTTCACCCTTTCAGGGTCCAGAGGGTATTCATTATGGTAATCATGTAAGGATTCAGGATTCTCCAGATCCACTTCAAATATAAACCCCTCTTCAGCATTATCCTTTAGACTCATTATCCAAGATTCGTTCAAATTGCCTGTAAATATCCATTCAAACCCACCATAGGGCAGTTGAAACATATCCCAACCGTATAGTTTATTGGCATCAAGAAAGATAATGTGCTTATCGGGCTTAGTAGAGTCATAATTTTCCAAATAATGATTATTAGCCTCAAATCTAAGTCAGCTAATTATACATATGCCGCCTCGAGTCCCGCTTTCTATAAACAGTAGCATATTTTCATCTATGAGAAGTTCTAGGGTTTGTTCAGTCATTTTCAAGAATGCCTGCCATGCCAGTCCTGGCGAAGTCATAAGATGTTCACAATCTATGGGATAGGCATAGTTTTCGAAAATTTTCGAACATATCGGCTAATAGTAAAACATCTATTTTCACATACAAGTCATGATATTCACTGATAAAAAATATCTAACATATTCATTTGTATTATAGTAGATTAACGTTCAATTTAATTAGTCTTTCAGTGCTAAACGCTCAGTATATTCTAATGTCAACGTATACATTATTCTTGTATTAGCAATAGGAATAATATTTTTGAAAATTACGCTGGGTAAAAACAGCGAATTGCGCAAAACCCGTCATTTCTTGTGAGACTACATTAGTCACGTGACATCTGCTCCAGCGAGGAGTAACACGGCCGGTCTTTGTAGTTGGCCCTGATATCTAAGCAGAGGATGTGCCTGACCTTCCTACAGCGTTCTAGATCTATACTCGACCCCATACCAAGGACACGTGGTAGAGGCCTCGCCCAGACTGCGGAGGAAAAACTAAGGCAATTGCAAATAGCTTGTTCCCTATGCCGACTTTAACTTCAGCCATCTTGACCTACAAATAGAAACTGATACACAGCTGACCAGTCATAATGCATTCACTAAACGATCAAACACCTAAGATTTACACAACGGACAACAAAACTGGCTGAACCGTCATCAAGAAATTTAGGTAAAGAAATCTCCTGGTATTGATCGGATTAATAATCACATCATTAAAAGTTTGCCTCTTTCGCATGTCTGTTGGATTGCCACTATAGTAAATAGAATGCTAGAGCACAGCTATTTTCCTCAAAGCTTGAAAACTGCTACTGCACCCCTTTTCCAAAACCAATCAGGACAGCACTCTCCCCGAGACAATGAGCTTTATAGACCAGTGTTTTTCAAAGTGTGTTCCGCAACAGTGTTCCAGGGCACAGAAGCGTCCCGAGGGCTAAGCAGCTCATGCGACCGCTTGGGATCTCATGTTCTCAGAGGGCCTCAACATTTGGTGCATTTTTTTAAAGAGTACATTATACAATTTTATATAATTTTACATTTTATTATTAAACATTTGTATATTAGTTTATAATGTTCTTTACAACGTTTTGCATACAACCTCTTTATCGAATTGTAGTTGAGCCTAAGATAATGATACTATAATTCCAATGTGTGCTTTGTTATATAACCAGGGTCGAATTATCCATTGGGACAAGGTAGTTTTAAACCTGAAAGTATTTTATATCACAATTGTATTTTATATTCAAAATGTTGTTGATCCCTGGGCCCGAAATTCTATTCCTGAACCTAAAATGAAAATACTAAAGTGTATGTTAGTCTTTTAATGAATCCGTATTTTTTTTAACTTGTAAAAACAACATAATTGAGTTGCCGGATAATCGGTTCTTTGGATGTGTGACGTTTCACTGTATTTATTGCTCAGATGCGGTCTCTTTATGAAAATTCGCTTGGGGCCTCAGAAAACCTCGGGACGCTATTGCCAGGGCAACACCAACAGAGACGGTACGTACCACCTCCATTGCTACCAACGCCACCTAACGATAGAAAGGAATACTAGGGATTGCTTCTAAAGAAGAGACTTTGGATTTTTCCCCCGCTCCACTCCACAACATACAAACTGCTTCGCGTGGTGGAGTACATTTCTGACGGACTCTAAAACAGGTCAGTAGTTGGATGTATACTTACTGGCGTCGCTAAGGCCTTCGATAGAGTGGGGTTCGTCGGACTCATGTACAAACTCATTCAGCTCCGTATGCCCTCACCCATATTTTACACTCTTACCTCAGCGACAGGACCTTTCATGTCCTCCTGAACAAGACACACTCACACACCAAACATATCCGCTCTGGAGTCCACCCAGGGCAACAAACTTGGTCTTATTCTTTTTAACATTTACATAAACGACATCTCTAGAACCAACACCACCATTCTTTGTTTATATGCGAAAGACACTGCCATTCTTGCCACACACCACACCAACTACCTACACCGATATACACAACATCACATCGACACACTCGAACCCTGGTTAGAGAAATACCATATCAAAATAAACTCTAACAAATATAAAACTGTATTTTTCTCACATCAACGTTTTCCGCCCCAACCAATCATAATTGACGATCAAGCAGTCTACTTTGAGAGGGCATGTAAATATATCGGTGTCACTCTTGACAGCCGACTAACATGGAAACCTCACGTTGCTAAGCTCCCACCTATATTCGAATGATATCCGCATTGAAAACAGAATTGTACTTTACAAATCAGTTATCTGCCCTTATCATTCTCTGTCTCCCCAATTTGGGGCTGCTGCGAAATCCAATATAAAAAAAGTCCAAATCATTCAGAGCAAAATTCTACGTTCTATCAGAAAAGCTCCAAGATATTTGAAAAACTTTGTAATACATCACGATTTCAAAATTAAAACTATTAAGCCGAAGATGCGAAACCTCTCTAACAATTTCTATGATAACCTCGCTAGGATCCTCAACGAACTGATTTTTAATATGACCGACTACGACTTCCGTAAACTTCCAAAAAGACCCAGAGCTATCCTAAATCCCGAATTAGACTTCCCATGCTAATTACTGACTGAATCTCACCTGCATCCTAGCAAAATATATTCGCCTGTTCCCCCACCCCCTTATCTTCAAACCTCTACAATAATTTAAATTATTATATCTCCACTTCTACTTTCTCTTTAAACTCTGCTACTGGTTTCACTTTCTTCGATACTCGCATGTATTTTTCAAATTTTTCTTCTGTTTTGTACGAAACAGATCCTTGTTTAAGTAATTTAAAAAAAAAATTCTCAGACCACTGTTTACAGTATTCTTTATTTACTACTTCTAACTTGTTTTATCAGCATTATTGACCCCTATTGAAGGACTAGGTTCAGTGGAAGACTGTAACCCACATTTGTGTTATCTGACTAGGAATACGGAGCTCTGCGCCAGCCGTTGACAAATTACTGGCTGGCTTGGACTTTTTCAAAGATCCAAACAAACTATTTAAGAGTTGGCAACACTAACAGAGGCGGTACAAACTCCGAGGTCATAGGACGTGTGAGATGAGTACTCCAATGAGGAGTGACGAAGCCAGGTTGCGCCTGGGCACGTGGTTGTTGCTGATGATGATGATATGGTGGTAGTGCACAAGGAGGAGTCCCCTCCAGTTATTGTTTTTATCGAAAAAGTGCCTAGTGTGGAGGAAGTATTGGAACTTAAAAAGAAATGATAAATCTGGAAAATGAACTTATCGTTAGACAGATGGCTAGAAAGAGCCAAGCGGGCAAGGTGGAATTCGCCAATATGCAGGCAAAACTGGACCATATGGATGATGATCTGCAGAAGATGGCTGGGCTGCGGCGGTAAATATAGTTTGACTATACCCCCCTACCTTCTGTTGAGAATTCGGCTCCTAAAGCCAATGACAATTTAAATGCTAACTCTACTAATAATGATGTTAATTCTAAACCTAAAACTAAATTAAATCCAAATTCTAAAGAAATATCTCAAACCAAAGCTCTTGAACTGAAAAGTAAAATTGAACAGGCTGCCCACGAGGCAACAAAACAAATTGAAAACTTAAATAATCCAGCATCTAACTCCAAAAATAATACTAAAGCTGGTGAAAGCATTAAACAGTATAAAAAAAGTACTTTCAGTAAAGGATATACGCCTCGCACTTTTACAGATGCCAAAGGATTCGTTCACAAGGCAACCAAAGCAAGAAAGGGTTTCGTCCAGAAAAGAGCCTTTAATCTCCAATCTCTAGGTGTGGTTCTTATCTTCATACTGTGCCATTATTTCATTTGCACATAGTTGGAGGTTCGAGGTTTTTGATTTACTGTTTTTATTATTTGACCTAGCGCCTAGTGTGGCAGTTTGTTGCACATTTAGAGTTTGAGTAAGTTTGGGGAGTTGATGCAGATCTAAGGATTTCCTAGCAATTTGGCAGTTTAAGGTTTAAGAACATTTTCAGAAAACATTGATCGCGGTTTTTATTTAATTTCAACTATTTGAGGTGGGACTTACCTAATTCCAATTTTCAGAATTAAGTACCGCGCGGGGTCTCTTACGTGATTTGGCCTTGCGATGATCATAGTCATGCAGATTGAATAGTAGTTCATTTGGAACAGACGGCAGATTTTTGTAGAATTTAAGCGCTAGCTTTTTAATTTGGGCTCTAGCAGTTTTTATTTTGAAGTCTTTCCTAATTACCGAGTTTCTTAAGTATCTAAGGGGTTTCCTTATAATCCTTAGGGTTTTGTTTTGTTTTGTCTCTAGTAAGTCTACAGTAGTTTTACAAGCATATCCCCATACGGGTGCTGCATACAGCATTCCCGGGCGGATGACCAATTTATAAATTAGGAGTTTATTTTGATAACTTAGATTTCCGTTACCTATCATTGGGTATAAGGCTCCTGTGGCTATACACGCTTTTTTGATTCAGCTCGTTACGTGCTGTTTCCAGGTTAGGTGGGAATCTATCGTTACACCTAGGTATTTAGCAGATTTTTCCGCTTTTAGGGCATGGTTATTTATGTACAGAGGCGGCGGAGGTTTACGTTTTCTAGAGAAATAAATCCAATGACATCTATTGGGTTTTAATTTTATTCGCCATTTATCCAGCCATGTTTGGAGTATGTATAAGTGTTGTTGTAGCTGTCTGTACATTACTGAGACGTAAGGGTGTTTTGGATAGAGTGCCAAACTACCTAGTACTGTCGTCTGCATAGAGTGCCAGCTCCATGTCTGGGGTCCTGGAGATGTCATTTAGATATATGTTAAAGAGTGTCGGGCGCAGGATGGATCCTTGCGGTACACTACTTTTAATGAGCTTGGGTGTAGACAAGTTATCCTTTACTCTAACTTGGAAGTGTCTGTTATTTAGGTATGAGATTAAAAGTTTGACAAGTGCGTCAGGGACTTTTAGAGTGATCAATTTGTATGCTAATCCACGGTGCCACACTTTATCAAATGTTTTTTGTATGTAAAAAAAAATCGCAGCTGTGGGTGTCTTACTATTAAGTCCAGAAGATATGTACTCTACCACTCTCAGCAATTGATGAGTGGTGGAGTGTTTTGGCCGAAATCCAAACTGCTCCGAAATGATAATATCATTCTCACTAAGGTGCGTGTTCAGTCTATTAAGAATTATTTTCTCAGTAATTTTACTAAGTGTTGGTAGTAAGCTGATTGGTCTATAGTTGGCTAGAATTGTGGCATCCTCACCAGGCTTATGGATCGCTATAATTATCGCTTCCTTCCATTCTTTGGGGGAAATAGTTCAGTTTTAATATTTTATTTATTAAGATAGTCAAGTAAAATATTATATTTAGGGTAGGTTTTTCACCGCGATATTCCTGATTTTGTCGTGCCCTGGGTTTTTACGGTTTTAAAGGTTTTTGATGATATCAATTATCTCTTGCGGGGTGGCTGGGTTAATCTCAGCCGTGACCGGGGATTTCCTGAAGTTGTTTAGAGTTTGCCTAACCATTCTTAGGGTGTCTTGACACATTAGATCGTGATTTAGTTCAAATTGCTTTTCGTAATGCCTAGCAATCGCCTCTGCTTTTTCTTCGTCTGAGTACGCGATTTTAACGCCATCTATTAGTTTAATTTGAGGTTTTCTGAGTCTTTTAACGAATTGCCAGAGCGATACGTCTTCCGGGCTAAGGGAGTCAATTAACTCTTTGTACTGTTGCTGCTTTTCTGTGACAATTTTATCCCTGACTTTCCACGTGAGTCTGTTAAGCTCCCTTTTGAGGGTAGGGTCTCTATTAGCCTGCCATGTCCTACGCATTCTGTTCCTTTGCCTAACTAATTGTTTGATATGGTGAGAAAGTGTGGGCATTTTTGGTGACTCACGATGTGTTGTGGCAGAGGCAATAGCTTTCTTGATTTCTGTTGTGAGTGTGTGTGTGGCAGAGTCAATATCCGCCGTGCTCATTATGTCAGGTACTGCTAAGTGCGGCTTGAAGGAGTGCTCTTTTGAATACTTCCCAGTTGACTCTCCAGAGAGGCTGGAAGAGGTGTGTTCAGGGCGAATGTCACCAATACCGGTAAATGATCCGAGTCGAATTCATCCAGGGTATCGATAGTGTGAGAGTATTCTATGTTTCTCGTTAGGACAAAGTCTATGAATGAGCCGTTGGCACCTGAGAAGCAGGTTGGTCTCGACAGTGCAATGATGTTGGTGTTTGTTGTGTTCAGTAATCTGTGTATCTGTGTACCGCGTATGTTGTCTCTCTTGCTGCCCCAAGCTCGGTGGTGTGCATTGAAGTCACCCGCGAATATTGTGTTTAGATATCGCGAGAAAAGCAGTTCCAGCTGCACAGCTACATTTATACCACTCATGTTTGTGACATATACTGAAGTTAGGATAAATGGGTTTACATTATTTATTTTAATTTTTATGCTAGTATTTTCTACACCTTGAAGATTGATGTTGTTTGTTTCCTAGTGGGGAATATTTCTTTTAATATATATTGCTGTTCCTCCATGGGGTTTCTAGCAGTTGTATTTGAGCTAAGGTTGTGATAGCCAATATAGTTTGCTATATTTAGTTTTTTATTTTCTCTAGTTTTAGTTTCCTGGATTAGCAGGGCATCTACATCAATTTCATTTACGTAGCTCCTAAGTTCAGTTATTCTTGGAGATATGCCGTTCGCATTCCAAAATATTATTTTAAAGCTTTCTTTTTGGGACCTAGCCATGGCGGGTTTGATTCTCACTGTTATTTTTAAAATCCGCGATTAATTCAAAAGCCCCAAAGATCATTTGCATTGGATCGCTCTTTTTGTGTGTTAGCTTTGCGAACTGCACCAACAGGTGTTTCATTGCATATAGGTCGAACATGGTGATAAACCCTCTGATGAGGTTGAGGATTTCATCCATCTTTTCATCATTGGTTTTACCAGCAGGTTCAGTCTCAGCTTCCATAACCTCAGCCTCAACCGCGGTTTGGTCATTTTTGTGAGTATCCTTTTGGACCTCAGTAGTTTTTTGCCTTATTTCAACCGTTTTTTCTAACAACTGGCTTTGCGCGAGCTCTTCCTCTCTGACTCGTTTAGTTTTGGCTTCACGCGTTTTGATTTCTTCTTTTGATTTAGCATATTGATTTACAATTTTAGCTTCTAGTTCCGCCTGTCTTGCCTGTTTGGATTTTTCGGCTTCCTTTCCCTTTTTAATGGCTATAGTAGCCAGTTTTACTTCTTCCGGAGTCAATTCTCTGGAAGACGAAGGTTTGGGGGCCTGCTCTTGCACCGATCTGGTGGGTGCTGAAGGTTGGTATTTTGCTGTAGCACAGTGTGCGAGGAGCTCTGAGGGGGTGCCTGGGAGTTTAATCCGAGGGCCTTTTGCCTCCAAGCGGGTATCTGATTTTGGGGAGGGAGCATACCCCGGTGCCTTTCCTCTGTTCCAGGGGTTCTTCGGGCATTGCTTGAAGTTCGCTGGGTGGTCTCCATTGCAATTTACACACGTAGCCTTCTCAGACATAGGTCTCTGGCAGTCCCGTGTGAAGTGTTCTTCAGCACACTTAAGGCACTTAGGTGGCATACTGCAGTTCTCCGAGGAGTGATTGAACTGTTGGCACTAGTAGCAGATTTTGAAGCCCAGTGCTCTGAATGCCTCTACCTTCACAGCCAAGTAACCTAATCTTGTTAGTCTGTAGACCCTCTGCCAGTCTTCCGTAGGCCTAAGGCTGACTAAAAAGATCGGCAGGGGTAATCTCGTTTTAGTGTTTCTCAGTTGAGAAACCCGGACTACATCTAATCCTTCGGATATTAGAGTGATTTTTATTTCTTCCATGTTATAATTTGTTGGTAACCCCTTTAAAACAACCTTTTTTGGCCTTTCCGTCTTTAAGTTTAAGCTGTGGAAGGGGATTTTCTCACTACTTAAATGGCGCTGTACAATCCTGTAGGTGTCAGCGTCATTTGGAATCAGTTTTAGCATGTCTCCTGTGAGTTTGCCAGATACTTTATTTCCTGAGATATCATTTAGTTTTTTAAGGAGAACTTTGTAATTATTATTGAACTTGGTGAAAAAACATTCAGCTTTTGGGTCTTTTTTCTCAACCTCAACTGCTTTTAGCCTGTCACTATTTTCGACCGTTTTAAGTTTAGGTGCACTTTTAAACACAACTGGTTGCGCGGCAATCTCAGCGTAAGTCTTAGTTTTAACATAATCATTGTCAATTACATTTACATCAGTTACATTTACAACATTATCAGCTACTTCATTACAGTCCATGTTATCATGGACATTTAAGGTTTCTTCTACAATCTGGCTTTTAGTAGGAGCATCCTTAGTGGATTGCCCCTCCAGCTTTATTTTTTTATTTGGATTTTCAACCGTTTTAAGTTTATCTTCATCTTTAATTTCCTTAATTAAGCCTAGCTCTATTATTTTATATTTGATTTTAACACTAGAATTACATTCCTCACACTTAGAAATCTCATATATGTCACAATCAATAAACCTATCCAATTTCTGGGCAAACAAAAAAGAGTTCACAGAAAGTAACGAACCTAGAATCTTGGAGACTTGGTCCTCTTCCTGTCCCAGTAGTCCGTTCATCAGCAGCTCCCTGATGTGAAGAGTCATCACGTAGACTGCCAGGGTGCAGAAGTTGACGGCGCTCTTGACTTCATCCTTCAGTCCAGTCATCCTTCAGTCCCATCATCAGGTAGAGTTTCGCAGTAATTCATCATGGCACCCTTGAGAGGCCCGAATTCTTCCTCGTCCAGCTCACCATCAAGTTCGCGAGTAGCTGCCACGTCGCCTCGTTCCAAATCCATATCGTCAGGGTAGAGAAGTTCCAAAAAATAGCACTACCACGTGGTAACAACACACGTAGCACTCCAAAATGAAAAGCACAAAATCCAAAATGGCGAGTCGTCCGTACACAACAAGCTGTAGAATTGCTTTGACCGACGTGCTCTCTATCGCAACTAGATATAACACGCCCAAGCGGAAGCAAGAGGATCACCAACTGGTAAAAAGCAGGAGCAATACAAAAACACGTCCGCACAGCTCGGATTCTGGGCTCCGAATGACAACCAAAGCATACGAGTGTCGTACAGGACAGAGCAATAGGCGCGAAGCGCCTTTAATCTCCAGTTTCAATATGTGGTTCTTATCGTCAAACTGTAACATTAATTCTGTGACCCTCATTAGAGGTTCGAGGTTTTTATTTACTACTTTCTATTATTTGTCCTAGCTCCTAGTGTGGCAGTTTGTTGCACATTTAGAGTTTAAGCAGTTTGGGGGATTGATGCAGATCTAAGGGCTACCTAGCATTTTGGCAGTTTAGAGTTTAGAACATTTTTTATAAAACATTAGTCGCGAGCTTTAATTAATATCAAATGTTTGAGGTGGGATTTTTTAATTTCGATTATCGATGTTTAGAACAGCGCGGGATCTCTTACGATATTTGGCCTTGCGATGATCATGGTCATTCAGATTGAATAATAGTTCATTTGGAACGGATGGCAAATTTCTGTAAAATTTAAGCGCTAGCTTTTTAATTTGGGCTCTAACAGGTTTTATTTTGAAGTCATTCCTAATTACCGAGTTTCTTACGTACCTGGGAGCTTTCCTGATAATCCGTAGGATTTTATTTTGTTTTGTCTCTAGGATGTCTATTGTAGTTTTACAGGCATACCCCCATACGGATGCTGCATATACAACATTCCCGGGCGGATGACCGATTTATAAATTAGTAGTTTGTTTTGATAACTGAGATTTCCGTTTCCTATCATTGGGTATAAGGCTCCTGTAGTTATATACGCTTTTTTACTTAAGTTCGTTACGTGCTGTTTCCAGGTTAGGTGGGAATCTATCGTTACACCTAGGTATTTAGTGAATTTTTCCGCGAGTAGGGCATGGTGGTTTATGTACAGTGGCGGCGAAGGTTTATGTTTTCTCGAGAAATAAATCCAATGACATTTATTGGGGTTTAATTTTGTTCGCCATTTTTCCAGCCAAGTTTGGAGTATGTCTAAGTGTTGTTGTAGCTGTCTGTGCATTACTGAGACGTAAGGGTGTTTTGCAAGTATCGCACTGTTGTCTGCATAGAGTACCAGATCTGTGTTTGGAGTCCTGGGGATGTCGTTCAGGTATATGTTAAAGAGTGTCGGGCCCAGGGTAGAACCTTGCGGTACACTACTTTTAATGAGCTTGGGTGTAGATAAGTTACCTCCTACTCTGACTTGAAAGTGTCTGTTATTTAAGTATGAGATTAAAAGTTTGACAAGAGCGTCAGGGACTTTTAAAGTGATCAATTTGTACGCTAATCCACAGTGCCACACTTTGTCAAAGGCTTTTTGTATGTCCAGAAAAATCACAGCTGTGGGTGTCTTGTTATTGAGACCAGAATATATGTACTCTACCACTCTCAGCAATTGATGAGTGGTGGAGTGCTTTGGCCGAAATCCAAACTGCTCCGAAATGATAATGACATTCTCACTAAGGTGCGTGTTCAGTCTCCTAAGAATTATTTTCTCAGTAATTTTACTAAGTGTCGGTAGCAAGCTGAATGGTCTGTAGTTGGCTGGAATTGTGGCATCCTCACCTGGCTTATGGATTGTTATAATTATCGCTTCCTTCCATTCTTTGGGGAAATAGTTCAGTTTTGATATTTTATTTATGAAGATAGTCAAGTAACATATTACGTTCAGGGGTAGGTTTTTAACCGCATTATGTCTGATTTTGTCGTGCCCTGAGCTTTTACGGTTTTTGAGGTTTTTGATAATTTCTACTATCTCCTGCGGGGTGGCTGTGTTAATCTCAGCCGTTACCGGGGCATTTTTGAAGTTATTTAAAGTTTGTCTAATAATTCTTAGGGTGTCCTGACACATTAGATCGTGATTTGGTTGGAATTGTTTTTCATAATGGCTTGCGAGCGCCTCGGCTTTTTCCTCGTCTGAGTACGCAATTTTAATGCCATGTATTAGTGGCGGGAGCTTAATTTGAGGTTTCCTGAGTCTTTTTGCGAATTGCCAGAGTGATACGTCTTCTGGGCTAAGGGATTCGATTAGTTCTTTATACTATTGCTACTTTTCTGCGACAATTTTTTCCCTGACTTTGCACGTGAGTCTGTTAAGCTCTCTTTTAAGGGCGGGGTCTCTGTTAGCCTGCCATGACTTACGCATTCTATGTCTCTACCTGACTAATTGTTTGACATGGTGGGAAAGTGTGGGCATTTTTGGAAACTCACGATGTGTTGTGGCAGAGACAATTGCTCCCTTGATTTCTGTTGTGAGTGTGTGCGTGGCAGAGTCAATATCCGCCGTGCTCATTATGTCAGGTACTGCTAAGTGTGGATCGAAGGAGTGCTCTTTTGAATACTTCCCAGTTGACTCTCCAGAGAGGCCTGGAAGAGGTGTGTTCAGGGCGAATGTCACCAGTACCGATAGATGATCCGAGTCGAATTCATCCAGGGTACTAATAGGGTGAGCGTAATCTATGTTTCACGTTAGGAATGTCTATGAATGAGCCGTTGGCGCCTGAAAAGCACGTTGGTGTCGACGGTGCAATAATGTTGGTGTTTGTCGTGTTCAGCAGTCTGTGTATCTGTGTACCGCGTGAATTGGCTCTTCTACAGCCCCACGCTCGATGGTGTGCGTTGAAGTCGCCGGCGAGTATCGTGTTTGGATATCGCGAGAAAAGCAGTTCCAGTTGCGCAGCTACATTTACTGGACTCATATTTTTGACATATGTTGAGGTTAGGATAAACGGGCTAGTTTTATTAATTTTAATTTTTATACTAGTATTTTCTATACCTTGAAGATTTATGTTGTTTAGTTCTTCGTGGGGAATATTTCTTTTAACGTATATTGCTGTTCCTCCATGGGGCGTTCTAGCATTAGTATTTGGGCTCTAAGATTATGATAGCTATAGTAGTTGGCTATGTTTAGTTTTTTATTTTCTCTAACTCTAGTTTCATAAATTAATAAGGCGTCTACATCATTTTCATTTACATAGCTCCTAAGTTCATTTATTCTTGGAGATATGCCGTTCGCATTCCAAAATATTATTTTAAAGGATTCTTTTTGGGACCAAACCATGACGGGTTTGATTCTCACTGTTACTTTTAAAATCCGCGATTATTTTAAGAGCCTCAAAGACCATTACCATGGGATCGCTCTTTTTTTGTACCAACTCTGCGAACCACATCAACAGATGTTTTATGTCGTCGAAATTGAACATACTGATAAATCCTCTGATGAGGTTGAGGATATCCTCCATATTTTCAGCATCAGATTTATTAGTCGGTTCAGTCTCAGCTTCCACTTCCTCAGCCTCAGCCGCGGTTTGCACTTTTTTGTGAGTGTCCTTTTGGAATTCGGTAGTCTTTTATTTTTTTTCAACCGTTTTATCTAACAGCTGGGCTTGCGCGAGCTCTTCTTCCCTGACTCGTTCAGTTTGTTTCCACTCCTGGACCTTTTCGTCTAGTCTATCCTTTGCCTCTTTTGCCTGTCTGGCTTTATCTAATTCCACTCTCCTTTTAATGTCTGCTGTAACTGTTCTTACTTCCTCCAGGTTCAATTATCTGGAGGTCGATGGTTTGGGGGCCTGCTCTAGCACCGATCTGGTAGGTGCTGACGGTTGAATTCTGGTTTTCTGTAGCACTGCGTGCGAGGAGCCAGCCCTGAGGGGGTGCCTGGGTGTTTAAATTGAAGACCTTTTGCCTCCAGGGGGTATCTGATTTTTGGGGGCATACCCCGGTGCCTTTCCCCTATTCCAGGGGTTCTTCGGGCATTGCCTGAAGTTCGCCGGGTTGTCTCCATTGCAATTTGCACACGTTGTCTTCTCCGCCCTGGGTCTCTGGCAGTCCCGTGTGAAATGTTCTTCAGCCCACTTAAGGCACTTGGGTGGCATACTGCAGTTTTCAGAGGAGTGGTTGAACTGCTGGCACCGGTAGCAAATTTTAAAGCCCCGTGCTCTGAAGGCCTCTACCTTCACAGCCAAGTATCCTAACCTTGTCAGTCTGTAAACCCTCTGCCAGTCTTCCGTAGGCCTAAGGCTGACTAAACAGATCGGCAGCGGTAATCTCGTTTTAGTGTTTCTCAGTTGAGAAACCCTGGACTCCTTCGGATATTAGAGTGAGTTTTATTTCCTCAATGTTGTAGCTTGCTGGTAACCCCTTCAAAATTACCTTTTTGGGTCTTTCCGTTTTCAAGTTTAGACTGTGGAAGGGGATTTTCTCACTTGTCAGATGCCGCTGTACAACCCTATAGGCGTCAGCGTCATTGGGAATCAGTTTTAGCATGTCTCCTGTGAGCTTGCCAGATACTTTATTGCCTATAATCTCATTTAACTTTCTTAGGAGGGCCTGGTAGTTATCTCTAAACTTAATGAAAAAGCATTCCGCTTTTGGGTCTTTTTTCTCTATTTCCATACTTTTTTCACTACCACTATTTACAACCGTTTTTGGTTTTGGTTCACTTTTTAACACTACAGGTTGCGCGACAATTTCAGCATGACAACCAAAGTCTCCAGACCTGTTCCTAATGTTGTACCCAACAAGGATTCTGAGCCGGCCAATAGAAATTCACCTGATGGGGCCGGACCGGGAAAGAACGGTCCCCCGGCGACGGCGCCGAAACACCCGCCTCCAACCACACCTCCTCTGTTAATCAGAGCTTCACCGCCTGACTGGCCCTTTATTCTTTTCAATTTAAAGAAATATGCTCCTAAAATTGTTCCTGTCCTTGATCGACAATTTTTCAAAGTCCATGTGAGGAATGATGATGAATTCAGGAACTGCACAAACTTCCTGAAGAGATCAGGCGTGCAGTTCAAAACCTATAATCTGAAAGAGGACCAACCAGTCAGAGTTGTTATAAGAGGGCTTCCCGTGGTTACGGACATTAATTTAATTACAAAATCAATGGAAGCACAGGACTTTACCATTATTAACAACTTTCGGCTAAGAGAGGAAGAAAACAGCCACCCCTCTCTATTAACCTCCAGATAGCACCCGGGAATAACCCGGAGGATTTATATGAAATTGATCGTCTTTTGGGCACAGAAGTGAAGCTGGGGCTCTAGACTGGACGCAAAGACTTTGCTTGCCAATGTTATGGCTGCAATGGATTCTTTCATAGCAACCTGGCATGCAATCTTCCCTTGCGTTGCGTCAAGTGTGCTGGACCCCACACTGCCAAGGCATGCACTGCCAATTATCTGTTCTGCTGTAATTGCAGTGGTCAGCATGCCGCTAACTGGAGCGGTTGCTCGAAAACCCCAGCAACAGGTCTGTGACCAAAAGAAATAGGGCTCCCCCCATCATAAATTTAATGGTAGCACTAGCCTCCCCCTTTCAGGATTAAACCCTGAAAATCAAGGTCGTCCTTTCCGACCCGCTGGCAATAAGCCCAACTTAAATTTTTCCGCTGTCATTTCTGGCAAAACCCAGGAACAAGCCGCCCCCCTGTCAAAACTCCCGAACAAATTGTTGAGCAGTCGGTCCCAGCCGTCGCCACTCAAAACTCTAAATCTACGGTTGATAGCACTAGTGCTATCAACTACACCGACTTTTTACTACGAGGGCAGGTTGAAAAGTAATGCACACATGCTTGTAGAGCGCGAACAAAAACAAATAGCAAGATCAGGAAAAAAGTACATTAAATTACAATTCTTAAGTTTCAAAATCATATATTTATTTTTCAACATAGTCACCGTTAAGGCTAACACATTTCTCCTAACGTGTAACAAGTTTTTTCATTCCGGCACTGAAAAATCCTTCCGATTTTTCTCGAATTTAGGACTTGACAGCTGCCTTCACCTCATCGTCCGAGGTATAATGATTACCCTTGAGGTCTCTCTTGAGTAGAGGAAAAAATAAAAATCACAAGGCGCAAGATAGAGGGAATAAGCAAAGGAGCGTGTGAAATCCCCTATCTCAGGTCTCGCAGAGCCTCTCCAGTTGCGCGCGAGGTGTGTGGAAGAGAATTGTCATGTTGCAAGATTATTAGCTCCAGGCTGCCTCTAACACGACAAACTCGACGTCGGAGGTGTTTTAGAGTCTGTATGTACTGAGCAGAATTTACCGTTGCCCCTCGTTCCAGAAAATCGGTCACATAAACTTGGTGAGCATCCCAAAACACACTCCGAAAAAGTTTTTTGCGGATGGTTGTGTTTCCAGGCTCGCAACAACGAAATTTTATTACCCATCGATTTACAGTAGACCTATCAGCAGCATCGTTACCATAAACAGCCTTTAAACGACGATGAATCTCAGTATGAGTCACTTTTTCAGCAGTTAAAAATTCGTTAACAGCACGCTGTTTAACTCGCGTTGACATAGCACCAGAACACGTCTCCATACTTCCGCTTCTGGAAACACACTGAATGAAAGCGACGACCTCAAACCTGCACATGCGTATTGAGGGGGAATATTACTTCCACATGCCACCTGGCGCGCTTCTGAAGGTCATTTCGTTCGCCCTCTACATGCATGTGTGCATTACTTTTCAGCCTACCCTCGTATCTCTCTTGGCCATGAGAATCTCTCATGACAAGGAATTATTACTTGCCGCGTTTGAAAGAGCGCTCCATGATCTGCGTATGGTGACTACGCAAATTGATATGATCTGGTTCGTCTACAAGAGCTATGATGCTCTTGCTAGATAAGCCCCTCCCTCAGATCATTTACATGGCTTCGCCATGTTCTCTCCTTCGGAAACCCGTATCTCGCAATCTCTCAGAGTCGGCTTCTGGAACGCCAATGGAGTGCGTTACAAGCTGGACGAGGTGCGTGATTATGTTATAGATAATAATTTTGATATTTTTATGATAAATGAAACTCATCTGACCTCACCCTCCTCCCCAGCAATCTGTAATTATACAAGTTACTTCTCGTATAGAACGAAAGCTGGGGAGGAGGGAAGAGGCATCGGAGGCACTGCACTCTACGTTAAAAACAACATCCCTCATAATAGGTTAAGTGTCCAGGTCTTCACGAAGCTTGAGGCCACAGCTATCAAAGTCACTATTCCAAATTTGGTCCCGATTACATTTGCTTCAGTGTATATCTCTCCAGTAAATCCTAATGATTTTCCCACGACAGAAATTGAAGCTCTTTTAGGAATTAGCTGTAATATTATTATCGCTGGTGACTTAAATTCATGCCACAGTTCTTGGGACGTAGCTTCGAACAGATATGGCATTCTACTAAAACGATTGGCTCAGTGCGCCAATTTCAAGATTATAGCTCCGCCCACTCCCACTCACTTCTTTATAGGAAGGAACCCAACCATAATTGATTTAGGGCTCTTCAGAAACATTCCTTTCCATCATACGGTCAGCATAGATACAAATCTGACGTCTAATCACCTTTCTATAATTCTGACCCTTAATTTTAATAGCTTATCTTTGGAATACCTGGCGGAGCTTTTTACCAGTTGGGACGCTTTTCGTTGCATACTTAATAACTCTAGTACTGCCCCCCCCCCAATAAAATTATCAGCACGGACATCATTGAGAAATACGTCAATGATTTTCACTTACTGTTAGAGGCGGTAGCTGCAGCCTCGAAACCAAATCATTCTCGACATAATTATCACTCTTAAGCAGCGAAATCGGTTACGGAGAGATTGGTAGCGCACTAGGTACCCTCTTAACGGTGCACAACTCCGTAAGCTCCATAACGAAGTCAAGTCTATGATTAGAACTCACACCCAGCAACGCTGGCGTACTCACCTTGAGGGATTTACACCCACGAATCACACTCTCTGGCGTACAGATAAAAACATGAGATCTACGAAAACTTCAATTCTGCCCATTAATGGCTTACATGGATTCGTCCAGACTGCGGAGGGAAAAGCTAATGCTATCGCAGACAGTTTGGAACTCCAATTTTCACCACACGTCGCCCAAACTTCAGCCATCTTTACACAAGCACTTTACACGAATTTCAACAGACCAATCAGAATGCACTTAACGTACAATCAGAAAAAGATCTTGAATCCATACACTTGACTGAAGTTTTTCACATCATACAAAGCCCCTCCCCCACTGGGTTCCGGTCTAAATTGGGTGGCACTTCCCGGCCGTCCATACAGTTACCTTACACCTTTCTGGTAGGTCGGACGGTCTGGGTCTCAACAACAACAACATCATACAAAGCCTTACACCTTTCTGGTAGGTCGGACGGTCTGGGTCTCAACAACATCATACAAAGCTTCAATGTAAAGAAATCACCCGGCCTTGATAAAATCAGCAACCTCTTGTCGGAGAAAAATTCTTTAGATCTTTGTAAAAAATTCAAAGTCCAGTCTTAAAGAAAACCTAATACTCCCTTTCACCACTAGGTGGTGTTGATGGATTCATTCCATACCACTACTTTAGATACTTCCACCGCTTCAAAAGTTTCTTTGAAAGCGCAATTGTCAATTTTTAAATGTGTGTGGGGTGGGGGGATTAGCACATAATACCCATGCTCCGACACCACTACATGTTTATGCATTTTTTACTTTAATGAATTACTCTTTTGATAAAAATCTGTCATTTTCAAAGTCTGCCTTTTCTCTCAAATATAGACAGACCAACTCTTCTGTACAAATCAAACAATTTACGAAATTCAATTCCAAAATGGGTAATAATATAAGAGGAACTTCATTCATGTTAATTTTATTTTACTATTAAAATCAGATAGTTAATTGTAAGAAAACTTCAGCTAATTTTAATATAAGCAGGGCGATTCTAGCTATTTATTCAACTTTGAAACCATTCTATAGATAGCATCCTTTAATGCATGTTTCATATTCATATGAAAATCACTAAGCAGCACGGTCATAATCTAATACAAGTGCATTTGGGCAGTATCAAAAGTGTTTGTATAAAATAAAACAAATAGCAGTAAATTCCTTTTGAGACGGGTGTCTCACCGATACGCCAGTAGTGAATATCACTTACAGCCAGGTGACTCATATGTGAACTGCCGCTTGAATTGGTTCCCAGGACGAGTGTCTCATATATGAGTTTGAAGTAATACTCCTCCACTAACTGGTGCCTGCGCCTTGACGCGGTGGTGGAGCTTGTGTGTTCCGATGATCCTAAGAGCTATGCCGGCGGTAGCTTTTGCTACTGGTAGGGTCTCCCTTGCCTGACAGGTCGAAGGTGGGGTTCTTGACTAAATAAAGCATCCTTGTCCTCCAGGTTGGGGATTGGAAGTGAGGCACCTAGCCCCACTTTGTAAAATTCTCAGGGATCCATTTCTTTTGTGGATACGGGTGCTGAAATCCCGAGGTACCCGACAGATCTTTTTCTTCTAGCTGCAGATTGCATCAATGCTGAGCCCCTAGTAAACATCACTTCTGCTCTATGGGCCTTACTACCACCCTTCGGCCTCTGCCGTAAGGTATACCGTTTTGGGCTCGAGAACGGAACCATGTGGTTGTGTTGCGAAAAGGGCAAAGCGGCGTGCATCTGTAGTATTGCTTTTAAGAAACGTTTGTAGTAAATGGTTCCAGAGGTTGAGTCCCTTGGTTGCGTTGGTTGGATGGTGGGGAATGTTTCATATCGAGAAATTCCCCTTGGATCTTTGTTGATCCTTGGGCCCTGTGCACCAGATGCACGTTATGGCCCGCTCCTCATCATCTAGCTTTGCAAATGACTCCGGCGGTTACATTTTTTACGTTAGAAAAGTGTGGGGAGAAGGAGCCTAGCGGGGGCTCCGATCAAACTGGAAGTTATCCGTGGTTTTTCTCTCTATTAGTGGTTACAGCATGGCGAAATCAGATGTTCCATTCCCTGATTCTTCGTGCTGCCGCAGAGAAAGTATTAAGGAACTGGACACACCCTCGGGTGAATCCCAGTCAGCCATTGAGACAACCCCTCTGGGGTTGAATCTTGGCAAAAAGGAGGAAACCTGCAGTCTGGCTGTGGAAGGAAGTGGAGTCGCGAGCCTTGGTGACCGACACACTGAAACCATGGCTGTGACGCAGGATATACTCACAAAAGTACAGAGGCGCAGGAGGAGGCGCATGCCTAGGCAGCTAGATCAGAAGCTTTCAGAAGCTGGTGCTGTCAAAGAGAAGGTCGGAGGCACCACACGACTTAGGTCGGAAGGAGCCACACCTCCTTCAAGAGATCTGGTCAACAAGAAAAGATCAAGGACTGACATCCAACCTGGACCATATGCTCAGGCAGTCCAGGTTATTAAGATGGCAATCATCAGGGATTCCTTCCCTTCAAGTAAGCTGAGCAAGAATGAGGTTGACATCATCCAGGTGGAGATTCTAGATAAAATTGATGAGATCCCCACTGGTGAGCAACTTAAGAAGATTCATGGCTCTGGCCTATACGCTGGAGCCTTGGTTCTTCAGTGCAATGATGCAAATACTGTGGAATGAGTTAAGAAAACCTTCCACAATAACAGACAGGTTCTGGGTGAGGTACTTAAAGTCTTGAGTGCCAATGATCTTTCCAAACCCGTCAAGGTGGCCTTTAAGACCTGAGATGTATATGCTAAGGAGCCGAGCGTTTTGCTGAAACGGTTGAACAGTTTCAACTCGGAGTTGAAGTCTGAGGAGTGGCGTGTTCTGCAAAATTTTGTGGAACCCCTCTCCGTAAGATGGATCCTCAAGATGGACTCGGAGGCTGTGGATGCGATTCGCAAAGCTGACCTTGGTGCTTACACCGGTTTGAACCGCGGAGTCTTCAAGATTCTGCGGTACCCAAACGAGAGGCCCAAAGGGAAGTTGGAGATGGAGGTACTGCCAGAAGATGAGGCAACCTCCTCTCAGGTAAGTATCACTAGTCTTGATACTATGATACCTAAACTTGATGATCTGGAAATTGTTTCCGATTCTGATATTACGCTACGTGATAACCCTCTGATTTCCGATGATGAGCTGGAAAAACTCATGCAGGATTTTGACAATGACATTGTGCCTGACACTGGTCATTGTCATGTTACTAGGAGGGCCACTCTCTCCTAGGTTTTCTCTGCCCTCTTTTGCCTTTGTTTATGGGCTGTCTTAACGTCGTGTAAATTAATCTGCATCACAGTCGTTCTGCTTCTGCTATTCTTAGCAAAAGGCTGTTAAATGGTAGAGCGGATATTGCTCTTATCCAGGAACCCTGGACCTGCAATGGAAAAATTTTGATTCTTGGGATTAAGGGCTTCAATGTTTTTTATGATACATTTTGTATCAGACCTAGAGCCTGTATTGCTGTTAACAACAGGCTCAATGCTGTTCATCTTGTAAAATTCCTTGATGGTGACAATGTTGCCATCAGTGTGAATCTTAATACCAAAGCGCATAAGACGGAATACATCTCTGCCTCGGCTTATCTTCCTTACGAAGATAAGGAAACCTTTTCAAATGTCATTACCAGCCTAATTGAGTACTGTAATGGCAAAAAAACGATTATTGGTTGCGATGCGAATTCCCATAACATTGTTTGGAGCAGTGGTGATTGCAACTGTAGGTGTGATGACCTTTTAGAACACATATCATACTTTTAACCTATTTATTCTGAATAAGGGTAACTCTCCTACCTTCGTGACAGCTAATCGTCGCGAAGTTATTGACATCAACATAAGCAATAGCACTGCTTATGAAAACATTATTTATTGGAAGGTTTCAGATGATATATCCCTGTCTGACCACCAACTAATCTCTTTTTCTGTTAAAGGTCCTGTAAAACCTACAACAACCAAGGGTAGGAAACCTTGGAGAACTAATTAGGGTTCCTACAAAAAAGATCTTATGGTTAGTTTGGCTAGCCATAATGGAAAGTTTTCCTCTATTGAAAACCTGGATTTGGCTGTTGACTTTGTGCAACATACCATAATCTAAACCTTCCATAACAATTGCAGGACCACAAATGCTGACTCCCCAAGGATTATTCCATGGTGGTCGAATGAGCTCAGCCGCTTGCGTGAGAAATGCAGAAAGTTTTTAACAGAGCTAAAAAGAATGGAGAATGCCAGGTTTATAAATCTGCTCTTACCTCCTATAATAAGGCAGTCAGAGACTCCAAGGGAAACTCTTGGAGAACTTACTGTGAAGGCAGTAAGGATGCCTCTGCTACGGTGAAACTTGTTAAGCTGATGGCAAGGGACAGGAATTGTAATTTGAACACTGTCAAGAAGTCAAATGGTGACTTTTCTGTTACTGGAGAAGAGACCCTAGCTGAGCTGTTCAGGGTCCATTTTCCAGTTTCTGATCCATATGGTCATAGTGACATAGTTGATGCTTGCTCCACGTCTACTTGTGATGACAAAAGCTGGAGCATTGCTAGGAGTGTGGTTACTCTAGACAGGGTTAAATGGGCAAATGATTCCCATAAACCCTATAAAACTCCGGGGACTGATGGCATCATTCCAATTCTTCCCCAGGAGGGAATTGAGGTGCTAGCTCCCATTCTCTGCAATATCTACAGAGGCTGTATTGCTTTGGGTCATGTACCATCTGCCTGGAGGCATACTAAGGTAATCTTTATTCCAAATATTGGAAAGGATAATTATTACGAGGCAAAATCCTTCAGACCTATTAGCCTTACGTCTTTTCTTTTAAAGACTATTGAGAAACATATCAACAGGTATATAAGAGAAGTGATTCTGGCTGCTAAACCCCTGTCAAGCTCTCAGCATTCCTTTCAACTTGGTAAATCCACGGACACTGCCTTTTATAGTCTCTCCTTTATTTTTGAGAGAAACTTTAATGCCAAGGAAGTTGCTCTTGCCACCTTTCTCGACATTGAAGGCGCCTTTGATAAGGTACCCATCGATACCATCATTGATGCCCTTGATAGGAAAGGTGTTGATATCACGATCACTTATTGGATCAAGAACCTTTTATCTAATAGGTATATTTGCGCATCATTAGTTAGTGATAGTATGACAGTGCATGCACTTGCAGGCTGTCTTCAAGGAGGTGTGCTTTCGCCTATTCTTTGGTGTATAGTTGTGGACTCTCTTTTGGAGAGCATCAATGTTTCTGGTGTTTCCTGCGATGGTTACGCAGACGATGTTGTTATCATTGCTAGAGGCAAATTTGGCAACACTGTTTCTGACATGATATCTACCGCTCTTAGGAGGGTTGAGACATAGTGTAAAAATGCAGGTCTTTCTGTTAACCCGCAGAAAACTGCTATGGTTGCGTTTACTAGAAAACGCATTCTTAATCTTGGTGACATTCGCTTCTTTGGTCAGAAGCTTATCTGCTCCAAGGAGGTTAAATTCTTAGGAATTTACTTTGAAAAGGGACTCACCTGGAAGAGACACTTGGATTACTGCACGACTATAGCCAGAAGAATCTTCTGGTCTTATAGGAATGCTATTGGAAAAACCTAGGGTTTAAATCCCAAGGCTATCCATTGGATTTACTCGATTTACTCCTATCTCAACTGCAATTGCCCTAGTACACGTCAAAAGGAACTTTTCAAGCTCAACAGAACTGGCATCAGGGGGCTGTTGGGCTCCCTACTGGGCACTGCGCCCTCTAGAGACACCTTAACATTATGGGCGTCACCAAGATTCGCTTTGCAGGGGCTGCAAATACAGCGAAGAAACTGCCGCTCACATTCTTTGTGAATGTGAGGTTTACTCTGCTCACAGATTTGAACACATTGGTCGACATGTGATTGAACCCTGGGAGCTGAATGACATTCCTGTCAAGTGCCTGCTCAACTTTACCACAGACAGGGGCGGCATTTCAGCATTTCATTTCGGGGTGCGAGATTTGTATGTATGAAAATCCACAATATGGAATAAATAAAATGTTTGTTAACAGGGGATTACAAAATTGATTTGATGTTGAGAAACGAAATTTTTATTAACATAATTTTCGTGCATAATTGTGTTAACATAATTGTTGGTAACATAATGTTTCTAAATACAAATGTCTATATTTATTTACCTTTTATTGAAGTTTTAAACGCCGGTTCTTTGAGTCTGGAAGAAAAGAAAATTTTGTTACAATATCATCACAATTCAGTGGTATATCTAGTTCTATAGCTAAAACAGCTAAAGATGACAGTCTTTCTGGACCCATTGTACTGCGAAAATAATTTTTCAGCCTCCTAAGATACAAAAAAAATCTTTCACAACTGTCCGAGATGATTGGCACAGTCAGAAACAATTTAACTAATAAGGTTATGACATGAAACACATTTTTCAAATTCAGCTCTTTAAAATAATCCAGGCGACTTTTAAAATTGGGATGGTCTATGTTTTCATTTTTCACCATTAAATGAAACAGTCGCAATTCACATAACAATTCCTCTTTCTGGAAGTTATATACTTTACATATGGTTGAAACATTTTCTTTTTCGACATCTGATTCGGATAATACTGAACTAAGGGCAAATAAAACATATATATATTGTTCTTATTAAATCTTGTCTCAATTTCATTAGATGCTGAATCTATAATTTCATATTGAATATTGATTTTGTGATATGATTTAACATTATCATGTTTTTTTTCACCGCCTCCGATTTCGCTTGGAATTTTTTTTACGCCTATTCAGTTTTGGTCCAGAATAAGAATTTGTTTTCGCAAAGTTCTGTCACAAAACTCCACACTTGATTGAAATATGCATCAGTGCGAAAGGAACTAACACTTTCAATAGTAGCTTTAGCCAAAGCTTGCAGTCTGAAAATTAAGATCAGATGACTGAAGATGCTTTGAGAGAGTATTGCATTGATCAAAAACACTGAGCAATACAAAGTGAACAAAAATTCGAACGATGTCATGCATGTTAAAAGTGCTTCGACTCTTCCACCATTGAGGGAATCGTTTTCAGATAATTCTTCCAATGTTAAAATCTACACTTCAAAATTATCAAATAGTGCTTTTATGGCTTTAACTCTGGAAGACCACCTCGTATCACTTAGTGATTGTAGAGTTAAAGAGCCCCCAGAAAAAGTACCGGGTGGTCAGAATTAAAACACCCCTACTCTGAGCTCTCTATAGATCGAACTACTTAAAGGCTCCAAAATTGTTGAACATACTATTCAAGACATGGGGAAAGGGATTACGTGAAAAAAAATTAGCTCCAGAAACACCGATAGGTGGCGCTGTACAACAGAAAATATGCTGAAAAGACACAAAATACACATTTGTAACACATTTTATTCGAACGTACCAAACATTCATATCACAAAGACCTTATCGATGCAGGGAATGTTACGTATAACGTTATCCATTGATTGTTCAACAATAGCAGTGGCAACATCGTCAACGACATCTGAACGAGTCGATTTGCGGGTCAAAGCTTCAAGATACTCAACGCACGGATTCCCCTCCGAGACCTCGTACTGTGCGGACCGCTTTTTCTCCGCTCCTGCACTGCTGCTCTCTCCGAGGATGAACCTGTTTGACCGCCTGCCGCCGCTCGCTGCCGAACCGCCGGACCCTGTTGCACGTGGTGATCTTGCAACAAGTGGAGACCTTGCTACACGTGGTGACCTAGCTGATACACGTGGTGGTTCCGAGTCTATGGAAACTGCACCTACGGACGCTTTCTCTGCCATACCTGATGACCCTGCCAAGACTATGGAATTCCTCATTCAATCAATTAAGGACTTGAACTTTAAACTGAGATTGAACGACAACCAAGTTGGAAACAACGAAATTACTGACAGTCTCTCAAGGATGGAAGAGCTAATGAATGCCATCAGCACAAGATTCAACATACCGAAGTATGGCAAGCTCTGTCGGAGGCTTCCCTCCGGCAGTTATTCTATGTCTCCTGCGAATCCTGCCCAGATTTCTACTTCCAATGACTCTAATAGACCAGTGGTTATTTATGTTCAGGATAACGGTAACGCTACGCCCATAGCGGGTAGCTCTAGGAAACATCCCAGGGGTGTCGACGACGAGGGGTTCCAGCAACCTCCTAAAAGGCATACTGCCAGCATTAAATCTTCTCTTCTGATTAGTAACCCCTCCAGAATTTAAACTTTAATACTGATTCTGATGTTCCGGCACCTGATGCCGATAATGTTAATTGCTTGAATGCCGACGCTCCCAAACCGGAGCGCCTCCCCCCCCCAATGAATGTAGTAAAGTTTTTGATGCCCCCTGTAAATGTGTCAATTGTGGAGGAGCGCACCCTGCCTCTTACCGCAATTGTCCCAAATTTCCGAAATACAAGTCTCCCCCCCCCCTCTCGAACTCCACCTTCGTTAGGAAGCTTGCCAACCCGCAACGCACATATGCGAATGCTACGGAAGGACGTAGGGAGGAGCCCAAAAAGAATACTAGTGTCACCCCTAAATTATCAACACCCCAAGAAGCATCCACTAATTATGCTGAAGATGATTTTCTGAATTATCTATTCCGTTTCGAAGACAGATACGGAATAGATGTCACTAACAGGGCATTTAAGAATGCCCTTCCTGCCATGCGGTCTGCTCAAACCGAAATGGACAGAGTTCATATATTTTACGAGAGCATTCATGCTCTCGTAAGCACAGGTTAACCCCCCCCCCTCGCCCATGGGTTTTCGCGCGAGAAGCTTGAAGGATCTCACCATTGGTATCTGGAATGCCAATGGGCTTAAAGGCAAAATCGGTGAAGCTAGGGACTTCTGTACAGCACATAACTTAGACCTCTTCTTGGTCCAAGAGACCCACTTCAGACCAGGGAATTCTTCTTGCAAGATTGCTAACTATGATCTCTACAATGATGACAGGCCTCTAGTTAGCAATCGTCCCAGCGGCGGCACTGCTATTTACATTCGTTGCGGCATCCCGCACTCGCGGGTGCCCCCTCCCCTCCTCGCCAGTGAAGCTACGGTTGTGCAGATCTCTCTGCCCAACAATCCTGTCTTGACCATTGCGTCTGCGTACTTTCCTCCTCAGTCTCAAGCTGGTCCTGTCCTGGCCGACCTGCAATCACTGTTCAAGATCTCGCCTCATGCAATTGTTGCTGGTGATTTCAACGCCAAGCACCCCGCCTGGGGCTGTCCTCGCTCTGACGGTCGCGGCCCGAAGCTTAAACGCTGGGCCGACGAACGTAACATGGAAATTGTGTCTCCGGGCGAACCTACTCATCTTAACAACGTCATTGACTTTGCGATCACCAGCAACGTCCCATCCACCTATTGCATGGAGGTTTTCAACGAGCTGCCGTCCGATCATCTCCCTATCATCTACACTCTGGAAATGTACAGCTACTGTCTCAGGAACACTGCCAAGTTGAGTACGAATTGGGGCAAGTTCAAAGGCATCCTTGCCAAGGAGCTCCCCCCCCCCCCCGTTGCAAGTTCCGCGGACCAGATGGATGAGGAGGTGAGTAAATTCGAGAATATGCTTCGAATAGCTTACTCCTCATCCTCCCAGCCCAAAGAAACTAAGGTGGACTACTACAAGCTTCCCATTAACATTAGGGAGATGATCAAGGACAGGAATCGACTTCGGAAGGAGTGGCAGGTCAGCAGAGACCTCAGCCTCAAGAGGGAGCTGAACTTCATCAGAGCTCAGGTAAGATCTCGCATCAAGGCCTTTTCCAGTGCACGATGGAACACTTATGTTGAGTCCCTAACGACTGAAGACAACACCATTTGGAGGGCAACCTCACGTTTCCGTAGGCAGAAAACACACATTCCGACCCTTGTAGGTCCCAGCTCGAGGGCCATTTCTCACACACAGAAGGCTGAACTGCTTGCAGACAGTCTTAGAAGTCAGTTTGAACCACACCACGACGTAATCGATCCTAGGACGGTTGCGATTGTGGACTCCAAGGTTGAACAGTTCATCACAACACCGACTCCTAGCACAGAAACTGATGTCACGATAGACGAATTAATGACTCGTATTCAAAAACTGAAGAAGAATAAGTCTCCTGGGAAGGATCTCATCTCTCCTAACATGCTTAAAAATCTTCCTTCTCTTCTTTACATTCATCTTGTCAAGCTCTTTAATCTCCTTCTCAAACTTAACTACTTTCCGCGGGCTTGGAAGGTGGCAATTGTCGCCCCCCTCCCCAAGCCCGGTCTTGACCTTTCTCTTCCTGTCAACTATAGACCTATCTCTCTCCTCTCCTGTCTTTCTAAGCTTTTCGAGTCTGTGATTACGCGGCATCTGGACGAGCACTGCAACCTGAAGAACATTCTGATTCCTGAACAATATGGGTTCAGGAAGAAGCATTCCACACAGCACCAGCTGCTTCAGGTTGTTGAACTCGTTCATGAGGCTCGCAGCAGACAAGAAAGCACTTCTATTGTCTTTCTCGACCTTCAGAAGGCGTTTGATAAGGTATGGATTAACGGACTGTTATTCAAGCTTATCAAACTCTCCTTCCCTCCTAATCTGATTAAAATTCTCCACTCGTACCTAACGGAGCGTAGCTTCGTGGTGCGAGTCTCTAACCTTCTCTCCTCTCCCAGGAATATTCTCAGCGGTGTCCCGCAAGGTTCCCTTGTCGGACCCAAACTGTTCAACCTTTACATTAACGATATTCCACGTTTCCCCGGTGTCTCCCTTGGCCTATACGCCGATGACACGGCCCTGATCACACATCACAAAAAGACACAAGTCGTGCACGACACTCTGCAAGGCTATCTGAACGAGCTGACGCAATGGTTAATCAAGTGGAGGATCAAGGTCAACGTGAGCAAGTGTGCCGCCGTCACCTTCCCCCCGCCCCGGCATACCCCTTCCACTAACTTAATACTTAACAACGAGCCAATTCCCTGGCAATCTAGATACAAGTACCTTGGAGTGTACTTGGATTCCAAATTATCCTGGAAACCTCACATTGCTGATATCTGCAGAAAAGTGAGGATTTCCCTTGCCCTTCTTCATCCCCTTTTGGCTAGGAATAGCCGCCTGTCTGCTAAAAATAAGTTACTGCTGTACAAGTCCTATATACGTCCAATTATGACGTACGGAGCCCCTATATGGGGCATCGCAGCGGAGGTTGACCTCAGGAAGCTTCAAGTACTTCAAAATAATATACTTCGTTCTATTGCTAATCTTCCAACCTACGTCAAGTTAGAAGTTCTGCATAAAGACCTCCAAATTAGGCCATTTTTGGATCATGCCAAGAAATTATCTATCAAATTTCACAGAGGTCTGAGAAGCGTAAATAACCCTACGCTGGACAGTATCCCACGTTACCACCCTTGCAATACGAAGGCGCACAAGCGCCCGAGGTCATTGCCGGGGCGTCCCGTGCGTGATATTTACCTCCGCCCTAAAAAGCGGAGCCGTCTAGCATAGTTTTATCTGCTCTCTTTTCCGGTCAGACTTTTAACCATTTCTGTAACCCTCCCTAGCTTTTGGGAACTCGTGTAGTGTTGGCATGTTCTTCCACCTTTTCTCTACTAGGCTTCGTTCATGTTCAAGGTCCCTGCGCCCCTCTTTCCTCTTCTCCTTCTTTCTCTCTGCTGGGAACCCACTTGGGCCCAGCTCACTCCCTTTCTGAAGACTTGGGGAAGGGCGGGACTGCGGTCCCCCCCCCCCCCCGAGCACACTTTTAGTCTATCTATTTTTCTGCCCTGTCACTCTTATGCTATCTGTCCTTTTAGTCTGAAGTTTAAAGGGAGAAAATTTCCTCTCCTAGGTACTTCACTGATCTCTCCGACCTTGAACCTTGAGTCGATTTGCGTCCTCGACCCGGCTGAACTCCATGATGTCCAGTTTTCTCGAATCGAGCGATCATTCTCCTGAGAACTCGTGGAAGTAATGGTCCTTTGCGCAAATTCTTAAGTCGACAAAACTCTCGAAGTGCAGCTGCAGCATGTCCTTTGTTTTCATAAACAGCTTTACAAGCAAAACGCGTTCTGGCAGTGTGACAGCCATCGCTGATAAGAATGAAAACTTCTCAGTTTTATCCCCTTTTATGCTCAGAACATAGTAGCTACAAACCAAGGGTTTATGCAAACTTTTGTGCTTATAGTGCGAAATTGCAGTTAAAATGACAGTTTAAGTTTCTTCACTTTTTTTTCATATCAGCAAAAGAAATTAAAAAGGAAGAATTCCATATCGCATGTGTTTGTTTTTTTGTGATTATTTTGTGTCTTTTCATTATATTTTCTGTTGTACAGCACCACCTATCGGTGTTTCTGGAACTAATTTTTTTTCGCGTAATTCCTTTCCCCATGTCTTGAATAGTTGGTTTAACAATTTTGGAGCCTTTACACTGAGTAGTTCGATGTATAGGGAGCTCAGAGTAGGGGTGTTTTAATTCTGACCTCCCGGCATTTGTTGATGAGCGTATCTTTTCGAAAATAGCATGTCTTTTATAGGATGTTTCTATGAAAGAATATAATGCATTGAGCTGCTGAAAAGCATTTCTAGCAGAAGGAATGTATGGGCATGCACTAACTACACATGAATTTACACTTGAAATTTTCAAGTGAAAAGGATAACATCACCCCAAACTTTTTAAGTTGAATAGGATTCGTTCAAGCCGGAAGTCGTTCAAGCTTCACTGTGAAGGTCGGCTCTTTTGAAGTTCCATAGCGTGAGAAAAGTGACCAGTGGACCGTCGATAAAAAATGGGAGAAGCTGATAGACGACGAGGAAAAATTTGGGGGCGCGGTCTTGCCGCTCCTGGCCACAGAATACTATATTCAGAAGGCTCACTCCCATAAGACCCTATGGCAACATTTTTAACATGGGATGTCACATAGACACTAGCGCTCGTGAGTTGGACGAACTGAACTACGATGTAAACAAAGTACGTCTGCCAGATTTGGCGCGCTATCGCTCGCTTAGCGATTTTTCTTAAAAGCGGGCTGGGAAAAAAATGTACAGGACTGTACTTTTATAATTTTTGAAACTATAGAAATGATAAGGATTTAAAAATACATTAAGTTGCAACATAAATATATTCATTAGTTTAAGTAAATTTAAATAAACATAGTTATATATTTAATTCAAATAATCATAAAATGGATTAAAAAATAGACGCATTGCATTGTCTCACTGTAAAACATAACGCACAAAAAATTACAAGCTAACAAACTCAAAAGACTGAAATATTATATAATATTTTCATTCTAAAAGGTATACTAGCGTGTTGATTGTTTAATTACTTGATCCTTAATTTGTTCCGGGATACTGATAATAGATTTTTTTATAAATATAAAAATATTCTTATAGTAAATATCAAATTTACATAAATGAACTATCAAAGTTGTGGAACTCAATCATTAATTACCCGGGGGTGGGGCGAATTTTCCACCATAAAGCACTTAATAAAAATTTTACATAAATATATACACATACAATATCACATTCAACTTAAATTAGCTCTAAGAAAAAGCTATCTAAATATCAATTATTATACATTTTATAAAAATACGGAAATATTCTTTAATTTATTATACCACTACCTCTTAGAATTTAGTCTAATCGGCAGTAATAACACAGCATTAATTTCGTATGATGAACACGTGTATACTTATGAACACGCGTATATTTATAATGAACACGTATATAGGATGGTGATAACTAATATTATTTCGATTTTACTAAAAATAAATTACATATCCTGTAACGCAACCAATTTTCTTTTGGCAATCTATTTTTTGAATTGGTCTAATCACTTAACAAATAATCCTTCTGCACGTTGCTCAAACCACAGAATGACTCAAACCACGCTGCAATGCATGCTAAAGGGTTATAGCATTGAAAATCGTCTTGGACCAAAACCAGACCATCGCCAAGCGCTCAGACCAAACCAGACCATCGCCAAGCGCTCAGACCGAACCAGACCATCGCCAAGAGCGCGCCAACCAGCATTTTGGTCTATCTCAGGGGTCGGCAACCTATTGAAACGGAAGAGCCAATAGTTACAATTTACAAAATTTCCCAGTTTTTAAAGAGCCACTAAAATTTTTCGTTTCAATATTATAGTATTTGCTTATATATATTTGATTTTTGATTTAAAATAAACGGCTTTAAATACGGAATAATATTTATTCATATAAAAACACAAATATAGATAGTTACATCAATGGGAGCATTGGCTTTGCATGCCTTTTGAAAGTTTGATTATATCTGACTTATAACTTGTTGTTTTAAGTTTCAAGCACGACTCGATATTTTTATTTGTTAGTTGACTTCTAACTTTACTTTTTATTATATTCATGCAAGAGAACGCTTGATCGCACGAATATGTCGACCCGAAGATCGTCAGCACTCCATATGCCAACTTCTTCACCTCACTGTAGCATTCTGGAAGACTATTCCATGCGCCGAATATGAGAGCCTCAACTCGCGGAATTTCTTTTAGAGCTGTCCACTTGTGCTGCGCGATGTGCATGCATTTCTGGACCTCCAACTCTTCCAACTTGCTCTTGAGTTCTGTGAACTTGCCACTCCACAAGTCTTTGGTTTTCAAATCTAGCAATTGCATTTGGAGCGATCCAGCATCAATTCCAAATGGCTCAATGTTGATCTCATTTGTATTTGTGTTGAGAGGATTTACTATGAACGCGAGAGTACTTTTGTTTGCTTTGAATTGCTCGAATCTCTCAGCGAATCCATCCTTCATGTTTTTTAAAGCTATGCTGAAGTAATTCGTGTCAATAGTTGCATTGGTCTCATCGCGATATTGCTTCAGATTTTTAAAATGAAGTAATTTACCGCTCTCCATGTCTTCAACAAAAAGAAGTAATTTTTTTTCGAAACAAATTACTTCTTCAAGCAAGGAGTAGGCTGGGTTGCCCTTTCCTTGCAAATTTAGATTTAGTTCATTTAGTTTCATTGTGGTATCTACCATGAAGTTGAATTTTTGCAGCCATTTGTCTTCTTCCAATTCGGGATGGTCAATGCTTTTTTCATTGAGGAATGTTTTTATTTCACTCAAGCACAAAGCAAAACGCTTCAATACGTTACCTCTGGAAAGCCATCGCACTTTATTGCGCAGAAGTAGGTTAGAAAACTGGCTATCTATTTCTTCAAGGAAATCTTTAAACTGGCGATGGTAGAGTGCTTTTGCCAAGATGCTGTTAATAATCTTAATTACCAAGTTCATGACCTCAACTATTTCGGCCGGAAATTTTTGGGCACAAAGCGCTTTTTGATGAATTGTGCAGTGAAACGTTAGAATTTCGTGGTTTATTTTTTTTTCTGAAGAATTGATGTTACCCCTCTATGTATTCCTGTCATACTTCTGGCTCCATCAGTTGCTATAGAAACGATTTTATTTATATCGATTCCATTGTCTTCCAGGCATTTTTGCACAGCATTTGCTATATCTTCTCCACGAGTTTGCCCTGAGAGCGGTAGCAATCCTAGCAGTTCTTCTTTTGGACCTTGGGACGACATATACCTAACGAAAGGGGTAACTTGTGCCGTGTCTTCTATGTCGCAAGACTCATCTATAGCAAGTGATAAGGCGGAAGTCAGCCAAGCCAAGACGAAACATTTCGGGGCGCCTGTGTCGGGGCACTTATCCCCACATCGAATTTGTTTTATGAATGTCCGATTTTTATAATGTTCAACATTATTTTGGTTGCATGTCGTTCCTGTACAGGACGTGGCTTGTAGATGTTGTCGTCGATGATTGAAGATGTTGTCGTCTAAGATGTCTGGTGACGCTGTCCTGACATTGGCCGACGACTTAGAAGAGGTAAAAGGGGGGAGGGAGGCGAAGGAGAAGCTCAGACCTGGAGATACCAGAGTCCAGAAAAGTTTCATTACAACAGAGCTTGAGAGCATAAGTCTAGATACAACGAAAAAACTATAATTTACAATTAAATATAATATAAATAATATACGCAAGTGGATTGCAAGCGGGCTGGCATTAGGAGAAGCTAGCTAATAAGCAATCGTGCCATGCCAGTGGGTTTTTGATCTACTGACGAGCGGGCGCAGCAGTGGCGCCATATGTCGCAGTTATGTAGATCGAATTTATCTAAGTGACACCAGATTGGGGAGACACAAACCTCGGCTTTTCCCAGGGGACTTTTAACGGTTCAACCAGAAGATTCCTCGGACGCCGCTTCCTTAGATAACTAAGGGAAGTGTTGTCGTAGCTTTGGTCTGTGTCTCTCAAACATGGTTTGTTTGAATTCTTCTTGTAAAAATTTCGAGTGAATCGCCTAATCTGCTCTACAACTTTAGAGACTTTGAGGTCATGGTGAATGACTTCGTTTTGTACAAATCGAGGAGCATTCACAATGCATCGCAATGCTTTGTTTTGGAATACTTGCAATTTCTCAATGTGCGTATTTGCAGCCGACCCCCAGACAGGGCAGGCATACAAAAACGCTGATGCGATGATTTGGTTGTAGATAATATGCTTATTATGGGTGGAAAGGTGGGACTTTCTACCGAGAAGAGGGATGAGGGCGGAGTAGGTTTTCTTAGTAGTTCTAAGCTTTTTTGCGATATGCTTGCTGAAAAGCATATGGGAGTCAAGGGTAACCCCCAGATACTTCACAGAGTTGCAGAAGGGGATGGGTTCTTCAAAGATTTTTAAAATGAAACTATGATTAACTTCTCGGTAGTTGGGTTTGAAAATGCACACTGCACTCTTGGAAGCATTAATTTTGATTCTCCAGGTCACGAGTCAGTGCTCAAGGTTATGCTTGATGTAGCTTTGGAGTGTGTTGATAGCGTTGTGAAGTGAACAACTGCGTGCAATCCGTGCTGTGTCGTCTGCAAAGACAGCCAGCTTAACTTGGGGTGTCTTTGGTAAGTCGTTGATGTAGATATTGAATAACAAGGGGCTGAGGTTTCCCCCTTGTGGAACACCGGCCCTGATTGGTCGAAGAGAAGAGAGAGATTGATCAACCCGTACGCGGAAGGAACGATTAGTGAGATACGAGTTGATGATCGCCAGAAGTTGAGCCTAAATGCCAAGCCGCACCAACTTGGAAATAAGACCAGGAATATACGTTTTATCAAACGCTTTGCTAATATCAAAAAATACTATGCTGGTGTACTGCCTGTTGGAAGAGTTTTCGTGGATAGTTTCGACTACACGCAAAAGTTGGGATTGCGTGGAATGAGCAGACCGAAAACCGTGCTGATCAGGAATTAAAACATTATTCAATCTGCAGAAACTATCCAAACGTCTTAACAACACCTATTCATACATTTTGGATAAGCTTGATAACAAGCTTATAGGTCTGTAGCTTTCTGCTAGGGTTAAATTTAGATTATTTTTGGCTAAGGGAGTAATAACGGCAGTTTTCCAACTTTGGGGAAAAAAGCGATACTCGAGCATACGATTAATAAGCACGGTCAACCAGCATAGATAAATAATAGGAAGATTCCTGATGATGCGATTGCTGATACTATCAAGGCCGGGCGACTTTCTTATCTTGATACCCCTGATGATGTGTATGACTTCAGCCAGTGTGGTGTTGTCCAGATCATTTCTTGCATCAGTGTGTAGTCCTTCGTGATTGGTCTGTTGTAGTTCCTCTTCGGTGTTGTTGTGGAGTTGGCTGAAGTTCTGGTAAGGGTGTGGTGGGAATTGGAGTTCCAAGCTGTCTGCAATTGCATTGGCTTTTTCCTCCGCAGTCTGGGCGAGTCCACTTGGGCCGTTAAGAGGCGGAATTGTTGTCTTCTTGTATCTGAGGTTTTTAGTTGTTCGCCAAAGACTTCGATCCGTGGGTGTAAGGCTTTCTAAGTGTGTGCGCCAGCGTTGCTGGGTATGTGTGTTGATCATAGCCTTGATCCCATGATGAAGTTTACGGAATTGTGTGCCGTAAAGATGATACCTTCGCTGCTTAATTTTGTCCCTAATCTCACCTGGGAGCGTGTGATGATTAGGTCGAGAATGATTTGGTTTCAAGGCTGCAGCTACTGCCTCGAGCAGAACATGATTCATATCCTGGACGCATTTTTCAATGTCGTCCGTGCTGGTAATTTTGACAGGGGGAGGGGTGATAGAAGTTTCAAGGGTATAACGGAAGTTATTCCAATTTGTATGTAGCTCCGAAGGATGGTCTAAAGAGATTTTATCAAAGTTAAGAGTCAAGATTACGGGAAGGTGATCAGACGTCAGGTTGCAGTCGACGCTGATTGCATAGTCGTAAGGAATGTTCCGAAACAGTGCCAAATCAATAGTAGAGTGGTTCCTTCCCGTAACATAATGAGTGGGACTGGTCGGAGCTACGATCCTGAAGTTGGCGCACTGAGCCATACGATTTAGAGATTTGCCATGCCAGTTCGAAGCTGTGTCCCAGTTGGCATGGCGTGCATTTAGGTCACCAGCTATGATCATGTTGCTGCAAAGTCCTAAAAGTGCTCCTAACTCGTTGCTTGGGAATCCTGCCGAATTTATTGGAAGGATATACACAGAAGCAAGTGCAATCGGGACCAAATTTGGAATAGTGATTTTAATTATAGAAGGCAGAAGTCAGTGGAATGTCTTCCACTTGCATATGTGTTACATTTGAAGACATTTTAGCAGTTCTATCTTGTACTGTTTTAGCAGATAATGGCAAATCTTTGATTTTTTTTCATGATTTCTGCTTTGTTTTTAAAATCACGAAACAGTTCTTCAGATGCACGTATAAAACAATCTTTGACGTACTCACCATCTGTGAATGGTTTTCCTCTTTTTGCAATTTCTAATGATACTGCAAAGCTTGCCAGATTTACATTATTGGAAGATTGCACCCAGTTACTTAGCATGGAACTTGACTGCTGTTGGTTTGGAGAGATAGACTCTATCTCTAATGGCCGCCGCGAAAACGAAAGTGTCGAGAGTGACAGGTCTGTATAATATTAGTCTGTGATCTTTGCATCGGCTACTGGTCTATTTTCGTAGGGATCTGTTCTGTCTGGGGTAGTACAATAGACCTCTGGTCGACGAGCTGGGCTCTTCTGAGCCACCCGTCTCTCATTTCATTTTTCACAAGTAATACTCATTAATTTAGTATGTTTTAATGCTAATAGATGGAGCCCTATGTCCACTACAGTTGAATTTATCATGAGTCTAGTGATATTTTGGTTCTATGTGGACGCCAGAACTGTGGGTAATGTAAACAAACTAAGCTGGCTCTTTAAATGTTGCACATGGTATAAACATTCTTGTGTTTCCGGCACTCCTGAATACTTTTATTTGTTAGAGATGGGGGTATTTCTGTAGTTTTGATATTTAGTCCTTTTGTATTTTTCGCAGTTTATACAGAAGTTATTTTGTGGTGCACTAAAGAAGAAATTAGTGATTTGCAAAGACTAAAAGAAGGAGTTTTTTATTCGAAGCAAAATAATTCTTATTGTCAATTAATTTTTCAGTTATTCAGATGGCAGTTACGAATCTTTTCCTTATCAGAGTTGTAAATTGATAGTTTTGTGCAACGTAGTCTTATATATATATATATATATATATATATATATATAAGAAAAAAAGGTTTGAAGATCCAATGAAAGAAAAGTGAGAAGCTGTAACACGAAAATTCAACTATCTAAGAGGCTTACGAAATAAAAGTATAAATCAACAAATCTTCAAGCAAATGGAAAAAAATACAGTATATATATATATATATATATATATATATATATATACTGGATGCCAACTTATATCCGTTACACCCCCCCCCCCCTTAACTTCTAAACGGTGACAGCTTAGGACATAAAGTTGGTGTCTAGGTATAGTTAAAATGCCATGCGCTACTCGATGAGACAACTTACAGCGCCATCTATCGGCAAATTTTGGAATTAGCGGTCCTATATCGTAAACGGTGAAAGATACGTGAAAAAAGTCAAATAGAAAGTTGTAGAGCTCTCTCGATTTAGTACGAAAAGATACCTTGCGCACATTAATACTCAAAACAGAATGCAAAAAATGAACATTTGTTTGTGAAGCGAAGCGAGAAAAGACCACCTTACGGACTAAATACGAGCCTGTGTTGTGGCGCAGGGGAAACGCACGCGATTCGCATTCATGAGGACCATGGTTCTGTCCCCACAGTTGCGTGTTTTACTGAATGTCTCTACAAACCATGAAAACTTTCTGCTGATCTTGCAAAATCGTCTTTCCAAATACACAGCTCAACTCAACCATGTCTGGTATAAAAATCACATGGATCTCATGTAATATGCAAATGAGGATGGAACGTCATACCTGTTCACCAGAGACTACTAAAAAAAGGATGTTTCTGCTGGGTTGTACGTTAAAGTGGAGAGTTATGGCAAAATTTGGCAGTAACGAGTATTGCGAGATGTTGTTAATTTACGGTGAATGTGGGCGTAAGGCAAAATCAGCTGGTATCGTAAACGTTTCCCTCAAGGCCCGCATCCTACACGGCAGACCATCTTAAAAGTTGTAAAACGTTTAAGGGAGACGTGCTGCGTGACCAGCCGACCTCGAATTCGTACACCTCGTAATGTAGGACGCAAAGTGCAACCTGAAGATGTGCTAGCATACGCTCCCGCCCATCCTCAGAGCAGCACAAGAATGATCAGTGAAAATTGTGGCCTCTCAAAAAGCCGCGTCTGGAAAATCCTGAATGAATCAGGTGCTCATCCATACCGATCCACACCTGTGCATTGATTGCTGCCAAGAGATGCTGAGAGACGTTACACGTGCAACTTTGTGATGAATAACTTAGAGGTCCACCCAACATTCCTGGCAGACATAATATGGACGGATGAGGCATGTTTTTCGAGGAACGGAATGTTTAATAGACAGAACGTTCATACCCAGGGCCCCCACAAAGGGGGGGGGGGGGGCAGTCGGTACCATGGTCCTGGGGCCCGGCGAAAGATAGGGACCCGTGAAGGTGTCTGGAGAAAATATTTTTTACAGTATTATTTGTGCATATGAATTTATATAATAAAAATTCTTTTATAATACAATATAGCATATTTTGTACAATTATGAAACTACAAGTATAGAATAAATAAAAAGCAAACGCAAGTCTTTTGAAACCATAAAATAAAACCCAAAGAATTGCAGAAATTTAACATGTGATACGCGAGGGAGCTTGTTCTATTTCTTTGATTCCACATTTGTTGCAAAAAAGTGAAAAGAAAAAAAAGACGGGGGGCCCGTAGCGTACAAGGAAGATGCCTTATATGCTATGCCATCAACACAATAAATACTTCTCGTAAATTGCCCGATTTTGAAGGGAGGGGAAGAACCTTTACGAGGGACCAGCTTCCATCAAAGAGCTCTTTGGTTCCCAGGGCAATAAAAATAATTGTTTGTAATTTGACTTCCGAAATTTGCAAGCATTGAACTGATAAAATAAATGCCTTTACAAGAAAAAAAAAAGTATTCGCAGAGAGTGAGCACTGTGTCATGGTCATTTCTTTGTCTAGAGGGGTCTTTTCCCCTCCCATACAGATGAGATAAGATCTTATGGGAACGCTCAGTTGTCCCAAAGCAATTAACACATCAGGGTGTCCAGTCTACGGACTCTCTTTTGCAGTTCTGGAGGACATTTTGGGTAGATGCCTGACGGCAGAGTGTTGTATATCATCCTGGAAGTCGAGGGATCGTCCTTGAAAGACCTTTTGTTAACAGAATGTTCCTAAGCAAAGTTCATGTGAGTAGTAGGTCCTCTAAAAACGAAGTTGTTCAGTTTGTGTTGATGAGAAAGATCAAAGATCTCAGTATAAGGGAATGCAAAAAATTATTTTATTTAGTAACAGTTTATCACTCATATAAATTCTTCAATTAATTATTTGTAATTAAGAAAATTTAGCACAAGGTATGTTTAATTCAATTCTTATATTTTTTTTCAACATTATTTTTAATTGCTGTAAAGTCTTGATATTAGAATGAACGTTATTACTTTCCCTGCAATACATGGTAATGTATAGGGAAAGTATTAGAATCATGCCGAAAATCGCAACTCGAGTTTTCGACGGATCTACGCATTTTGAGACCTCTAGAATACGAAAAGATATTTTTAGCGTGACGTCTGTCTGTGTGTGTGTCTGTCTGGCTGTGTGCGTGCGTCTGTTTGTCCACATTTTGTATCCACTCTAACTAAAAACTAATTGACCGAATTTCATAAAATTTAGTAGGTAAGTCACTTGTGGGCGAATCTGGTGCTGATTAGTGTTGGATACGATTCGGGATAAAAGAAGCCGCTTTTTTTTTGCGAAATGGCCCCCCCAAAATCTCATGTATTCACTCTAGCTGAAATACTAATTGACCAAATTTCACAAAATTCAGTAGATATGTCGCTCGTGGATTACCCTGGTGTTGATTAGATTTTGGTACGATTCGGAAAAAAATAACCTGTCTTTTGTTGCAAAATGGCCGGCAAAAATCGTCAAAATCTAAAATAAATTACGTACGCTCAAATATATCCATTAAATGCTTGTTTTATGCGTAGCTTTTAACGATAAAAAGAGTAAGACCAACCCCATTACACTACGGATAGCCGTTCTCGAGATATTTTAGTTTTTTCGTATTTTCTCTATGCCATATTTGAAAATAACTCCAGTTACCAAATGAGAACGAAAATTGAATTAAAAGTGAATTAAATTTAATTAAAATAAAGAGAACGTGAATATAAGTCTGCAGGAAAAGTCATTTGCTACCCACATCAGATTTTTTATTTTATCAGAATTTTATATAGTTTTATAAAATTATTCTTGTAAAATAGTTGTATATATAAAATTTGTATAAAACTTTTGGATTGATTTACTTATTGAAATCATCCCCCCCCCAAAAAAAAAACGAACTAGTAATTCAATAATATCTGGGAGTATAGTATTTCTCGAACAGATTGAAATATTCAAACACAGTATCGTCTGATTATTTTAATCGCCTAAACATAAAAATTTTCAGTGAGATCGGACCAAGAGAAGGCTTTTTCAAACATTTATTCCTAAAACTGAAAAAACACAAAATAATAATGTTACCTATATATGTACAGAAATAAGAGATTTAATATTGATTTTTTTTTCGTTTAAAAGTAAATGACATCATTTATAGGATGTACCGTCGTCCAGACATTGAATTTTTTTTATCCATGTTAAAAAATTAAAAAAGTTAAATGTGATATTTTTTATGAATTGGGTGGATACTTTAAGAACCGGAAATAAACTGTAAATGTATTTAGGATTTATCACAAACCGCTTTGGAGTATTCGAAATTTTACTTTTCTCACAACGAGCGTAATATCTCTCAAGAGAGTTAAACGATTTCCATGTGATTAGGTATATTTATTTTAATCGGTGTCCATCACCCAATTCGCGTCATAAGGAAGTTCTAATTTTTTATCGTTTATGGATATAAAAATATATTCATTTTCTGGTAAAGTTTTGTGTTAGATACATCAGATATTTTAGTTATTGAGTCTGTGGATAATTTTTTCGTTCTCTGAGAAGTAAATAAAACAATTAAAATTTGCAGAAAAGTTGTAATTTCTTCCAAATTATCAAATAACTCATAATAGTTGTAGAAATTTTTACAACTAATATACTGTTGAACGCAAAATTAAAAATAGTTAAGGGATATAGGTTTCAGATAACTGTTATACTACAAAATTAATCATATTAGGAGATCATAGGATGCAAACAAGACTTTTATCTTCACCGGTTGGACATTTACATACTACTAGAACAAATCAACCCATCGTTGCCCGGGTCCTAAATGAGCTTCAGCTACTTAAATAATACATTAACAGATAAAACCACTCAATTTCCATATCGCTATCAAACCGCCTCAATTTTCAACTCACTTCTTCCTTTCGTTTCGCAACTGTGGAAAGCAGGAAAATAGAATAAATAAATAAAAGAAACAAAATGGAATCCTTTCTTAGGAGAGAAGACCACACCGTGAGCTCCAAGGCTTTGACGTTCATGAGTTCAAACGTTCACCAGGAAGAAAAAAAAAGATATGTATTTCATTAATGTACCTAAAATTTTAATTTTATGCGTTTGTATGAAAATTCACGAAAACTAAAATAATGTAGTAATTTTTTTTTCTTTAGAATACGAAGATATATACACATATTTAAGTACCAAATAATCTAAAATATACACATTTTGATGTATTTTAAATAAATAAATAAATATGTTTACAAATGCCGGTCGTTTGGCCGCTAGGCCATTAGACAGCAAATAAATAAATATAAGGAATTGTTTGTTCTACGGGTTCGGTTCGGTTCAAATATCATTGGAAAGAACGTTATTCGATCTATCCGATGGTGTAAAAATAGAAACTCTGTGACAAAATTTTCGATCGCTAAATAACCAATTTGCGTGAAAATCGTGCTTCAATATAAAATAACTAAAAAACAAATACGAATAAAAGAAATTCGCTGACTTGTATTTGTCCGGGTCCTGAAGTGCCTCTGTACTAAATTCCTTCGTTGTCCGCATCCTAGATATCCCGCTACACACCTTCTTATATTAAGTAAAATTAACTTTTTCGTACCCCTATGATAGAGACCAGTTGATTTAGAAGATGCAAACTACTATTACCTATTTTAAAAAAATCGTTTATCGCAAAAACCAGAAACTTTGCATATATGAGATTTTGATACAAAAACTTGATTACTACACAAAATCAGAGTGTCTTGTCTTACTTTTGTTAAAAGAGTGGCAATAGGAATAGAAGTTGATCAAATAATGATATTTTGGATAAATCTGTTTTTTTACTTTATTGATGAATATACATTTAATTATTTGTTTCATTAAGTGATTGCTATTTCTGCTGTGTTTTATTATTTTGTAACTAGAGAATGCAACTTTAAATTAATTAAAAAGATAAAGCAAAAATTATTTTACTAAATTTAGGTTTGTCGAAAATGCGTTGGATACCGGGGGGGGGAGGGATAATCACTCCCTTAATTTACATGGGGCCCACGGCACTACCTGGTACCCTGTCCCACAATTTGATGTGGGGGGCCTGTTCATACCTGGTCGCTGGAAAATCCGAGATATGCCGTCGAAGTTCGACATCAACAACGCTGGTCGATTAATGTTTGGTGCGGAATTTTTAATGACAGGCTCATTGGACCAGTATTTTACGAGGGCACGTTAACGGGACAACTGTACTTGCAGCTTCTGCAGGATGTAATAACCGACTTTGTTGAGAATCTACCGTTGCACCAACTCCTAAATGTATGGTTTCAACATGATGGCGCACCTCCGCATAAGATTTCAAATGTTCAGCAGTACCTAATAGAGACATTCCAGAATCAAGTCATCGGGTATGGTGGTTCCGTCGAATGGCCCCCGCGATCACCTGGCTTGACCCCATTGGACTTCTTCTTAAAAGGGCAGGTATATGCGACCCCTCCGCCAACATTGCAGGATCTTCGACGACGCATTACTGATGCTTGTGCGTCCGTAACACCTGCCATGTTGTACAATGTGCAGCGAGAAATCCAGTCCAGAGTGCAAATGTGTATAGTGGCTAACGGAGAGCATTTTGAGCAATATACTATTGTAAATAAATGATCCTGAAGACAGGGAAGTGTCTCAGTTTCTTTCTTCCACTCTTTATGACATGGCAATTTTCGAAATCGTGACCAAACGAATGTTCATTTTTTGCATTCTGTTTTGAGTATTAATGTGCGCAAGGTATCTTTTCGTACTAAATCGAGAGTGCTCTAGAACTTTCTGATTGGCTTTTTTCACGTATCCTTCACCGTTTACGAGATAGGACTGCTAATTCCAAAATTTACCGATAGATGGCGTTGTAAGTTGTCTCATCAAGTAGCGCATAGCCTTTTTACTATACCTAGACACCAACTTTATGGCCTAAGCTGTCACCGTTTAGAAGTTAAGGGGGGTGTAACGGATATAAGTGGGCACCCTGTATATAACCCAAAAACATTGACTATTGAAGTATGTACATGATATTTATGTACATACTTCAATAGTCAACTAAGGTTATACGAAAAAATGAAACAATTGAATTTAAAGTTTTTTTATTTGACAATTTTTCAAAAGTTAGGCTATGCAAAAAGCTCTATCCTCTGTGATCAGTGCATTTCAACATCGCTCCGTCCTGAGCAAGTGTCTTAGACAGTAATGCACAATAGTGAAAGGGTTAATAACTTTCTTATTTGTCCCCTTTTATAGCAATTGATTAGCAGTGAATATAAAAAATAAAGGGCAGTAATTTTTAGATTGAAGGGAGTACAGAATACCCAGTGTTGGCTCTGCTCTCTGTAGCAATCGAAATTGCATTTTTTGATCTCCAGATCAATACTTTACCAAGTATATTGCTAAATTTTATGGTGATCAGAATATTTGTTCTTTATATGGATAGATATTACATGCTTTCCACAGTCAGACTTAATGTCATAATAGTTTACATAATAGTTATCGGATAGGTACATTCTTCTTAATCTTGAACCTAGAAGCATATTTTCACATGAATTTTAATGCAATTTTAATTTTACAAAACTGGTAAATCAAATATTACTTTTTTATGACTTTCCAGAATTTCTATAGCCAATATGAACTGTGCTTATGACTGGAGTATGATGACTTATATGTAACTAATTGAAAAAGTTGAATTTTACTGAAAATATTATATCTTTTCCCCAAAAATTATATTATCATTTTTAGAAAATAGTACATTATTTTTGACAAAGTTGCAAGGGTCTTTAATTTGAACTTACATTGGAGATTGGAACCAACTGAGCACAGACTAGCCAGAGTGCAAAAGTCTCATATGTTTGTTCACAAGTAACTTTTAAAACAGAATGGAATTGCCTAAAATACAGTGTGATAATTAGATAAATTAAAGTATAGTGTGAGTAGATGCAAATTAAGATCTCAATTCACAATAATTTATTTTCAAATGCTTTACATTTTGTTCAAACACAATTAACATTAATAACAAATTCTTGTTGAATGCATATAATTATAATTCCAAACATAACTCGCACATTTACAATATTTACATCCAATTCAATGAAAATATATAAAGTGCGATAATACAATTTCTCCTAAAATATCAATGAGATTAATTATGATAATAATTAACTTAGGAATAAATATTCATAAATACATTAAGAGTAAAATCTTTAAAATTATATGTATTAATACTGACTTAAAGATAAATGAAAGTTAAAGAATTTAAATAAATGTAAGACTTATTGTGTATTTTAGTCATGTGTGTATAACATGCAATGAAACTTCACAACAATGTATAATACTGTAGGCATTAGAACTCATTTTCTCTTAAATTTTTCAGTCCTTTAATTTTTCTCTTATGAGGTATACATTTTTATATTTCCCATAAAAGATACACAAAGAGCAAAGTATGGAAAAACAAACTACAAAAGGTCTGATTAATTCTGTAATAAGTATATATCAATCCAAAACAACTGTTTACATATAATATACAGAGAAGGTTTCATTCAACAGTAGCTGAATTATGGTTCAGTTATAAGTACACATATATTTTTATCATTTAAACTACTACTTTGATTTCTTGTTCAATTCTTATAATTGACTACTTCATGCATTATCTACCTTTAAAATGAAGACCCATAAACAAACTCAGTTACAATTATCTATCATTCAAAAAAGGAGTATGAAGTAGAGGTCTGCATGAGCTGAAGTTTCAGATTTTCACCTGGCCCGGCCCAACAATACCAGTGTTTAAACCCGGCCCGAGCCCAAAGAAATTTATAAATGTAGAATGCAAGCATTGAAGACCATTGAGTCTGGTCCTGATCTGGCCTAAATGATTTATATTCAAATGCAATAAAAGCATGATTGTGTGAATTTTTTCTACAAAAAATTGAGATTTAAACATTTATCGTTATATAGCTGAAATTAATACAATAATTTCATGTACTCAAATAAAATTCATCTAAAATTTTTTTTAAATTAAATATATTAGGCCCGGCTGTACCAGACCTTTTAAAAACTAAGCCTGAGGAGCCTGGCCTGAGACAGTATTAGAAAACTCGGGCCCAACTCTGCCTATGGGTTAAGCCAGACCTAAGACTGTGGGCTGGCCCTGAGCCCATGCAGACCTCTAGTCCCTCCAGCTAGTATGAAGTACATGTTACATGGTCTTGGGTCACCTCCAATTTTAAGCTGATGCAAACAAACCTAAACTTATTTTCATATGTCCTTTACTTATTCTATTTCAGTGGCATATCCTGGATCTAAAACTTAGCTATATCATCTTACCCAGCATTGTGCTAGAAGGTGTGGTGAGGTGATGTAGCCTAATTTTGGATCTAGGATATGCTATTATTCTTGCTGTATTTAAGGCAAGGCTACCCAACCTCTGCAAGGCATCAGGGTGCCTTTTATTATTAAAATTTTTGGAAGAAATGCATTTTATGCTGAAATTCTTTGACAGTCCATTGAAAATAATATTAACCTTCTAGCAGTGTATAACATAATTATCTATAAGGGTTAAGTATTTTATTAGTATTAAGTATCGAGATGTATTAATTCTTAAATATATTTACATAACCAGGGTTGGACTGGGCGATGCCTGATATGCCACTGGGTGTGAGGACAACTTTGATTCGAGAGTGTTCCAATCAACATAGAGAACATTCCAATGAACATATTCATCCAATCACAATCATGGGCCGAGAACTTTCATGTGTTTCTGACTGGTCCAGTCCATGAACTGAATTAATAAAGGATGGCAACTTATCATACAGTAACATGATTGTCCGGTCCAACGAACATCAAAAGTTTTCACAGCTGGCACATTGTTAAACAGTGAGGGCTTGGGCAGGCCATCTAACACTAGAGATTTTCAATGGCCACATAGGCCAATTTCAGGCTGGTCTGACCTTCAGGTCGAACACGGGCTGTAGGGCACATTGTTGCACTGTGTTTGCTGGGCCAAGCCACTTTTACATTCATTTTAAAATTTTCAGAAACACAAGTTTTTAATAATGATTTTCTTTCTACATTGCTAAATAAAATGTTTGGTTTACGAAGATATTTTTAACAACCAGGAACCAAAATTAAAAAATATAATGTTTTTAATTTGTTTTCCACTTTTGAAAATAAATGTCTTTGAAATTTGTTTTTTTACTCACTTAAATTTCTCCTAAAACATGCACTTTCGTATGGTTGGCCCTGGACATGCTAGACAGGTAAGGTTTAAAACCTAAAGCAAATATATGATGAAATACGATGAGTACCAAATTTTAGCTTTTTAGCTGCTTCAATTCTCAAGTTATTCCCCAAAACATAGGATTTCCTATTATGGGCCCAGAATGGGCTGGACCTGTAAGAGTCAAAATCCAAAGAATCAAAATATAAAATAAAAAGCAAGATATGCATAATTTATCAGCTTTCTAGCTTCTCTGGTTCTCTAGTCATTCCCCAAAAGCATGCATCTTACTATTGCGAGCCAAGGACACAATGAACAGGTAAGGTTCAAATTCCAGAGAAGTAAAATATTATCACGAAAAGCTACAATATGCCTAATTTAAGGACACCCTGGCAAGGAAAATCTTCGAAAAATCGATTTTTCAATTTTACTGCCATGTTATAACATACTTCATATATAGTTTTAATTATTTACCATGATTAGAAATAGCAAAACTTGCAGCATTTAAACAGAGTTCACTCTGCTTCTTTTGCTGGCCACACCCACTTTTTAAATACGATTTTGTCAAAATGTAGTTTTTTGAGTTTCAGGTATAAGTATTAAAAAAACTATGAGAGATACAGATATGAAATTTTATATGCATTATTAGCTACTACATAGTACAATGTAATTTTTTGGATAGTTTAAAAATTATCACTCCTATAATATAAATTGTAGGTATAATAGTGACATTAAACATAAATTAGTATATTCTGAAAGTTTCATGACATTGTGGTTGCAAGTTTTTTTGTAAAATGTTTCTGATAGGAATTTTTTCATAAAAAAAAAATATTTTCCTTTCATAAAACCTATGATAATATAAAAAGTACACATAGTAATGAAATTATTTTACCTATTATTTTCTCAAAAAACATATCTTGATCATAATTAGGTAAAATAAATTTAAAATAATTCTATTGTGTACTTTTGAGCATTGATTTCCGTGAAAGCATAAAACCACATTTTTCATAGATTCCCCTTACCAGGGTGTCCTTACGCTTTCTAGTTGCTTTGGCTCTCGAGCTCTTCCTCAAAACATGTAACTTCTACTACGGGTCCAGAACAGGCTAGACAAGTGAGGTTTAAAATCCAAGGAATCAAAATATACAATAAAAAGCAATATATGATTAATTTCAGCTTTCTAGCTAATCTGTTTCTCGATTTCTAAAAAACACCTGCCTTACTATTGCGGGCTCAGAATCAGCTGGACGGCATGGTTCAAAATCTAAAGAATTAAAATATTATCACGAAAGGCAACACTATGCCTAATTTAAGCTTTCTAGCTGCTTTGGTTCTCGGGTTATTCTACAAAACATGCAACTTCCTATTATGGGTCCAGAACAGGATAAACAAGTAAGGTTTAAAATCTAAAAAATCAAAATAAACAATAAAGGCAAGATATGTCTAATTTGAGCTTTCTAGCTGCTCTGGTTCTCAAGTTATACCCAAAAGATATGCATCTTACTATAGCGGGCCCAAAATTGGCTGGATCAGTAAGATTCCAAATCCAAAAAATTAAAATATATATACCACAAAGGACAACAGCATATTAAATGTGACCTTTTTAGTTGCTCCGGTTCTGATTTATTCCCAAAACATGAGTACATTCTTATGGCAGGCCCAATATGGGCTGTCCAGTTTAAGTTCATAATCCAGAGAATAAAAATGTATCACAATAGACAATGACATGCCAAATGTAAAGTCACAGTGAATAGTGGAACCTGGTTAGTTAGATCTTCAAAGATTTGAAACATGGCAAATGTGTGTAATGAAACAACAGATATACACATCTATTCAATAACTGTTGTAGCTAGGATAGAATCAGCACACACATACTCTTGCAGCTCTCAATAGAACATTGATGGGGAGAGACATTTTTAAATATATCTCTCCTGAACAATCTGCCTCTCTCAATACAATCAGGATAAAAAGAAAACAGGTTCCAAGTAGAGCAAAAATTTTCCAATACCTTCCTTCATTTATTTACACAGAAAACATTTTGTACATTTATTTTGAAGTCAATTATTTGGACCATATTGTCTCCACGATGCTTCGCCACTGTCTGCCTGTGAAATTTCATAACCTGGCATGACCTGGCTATTGCCATAGAGGTGTAACGAACATACAGACAAACATTGCATTTTATTAATATAGACTAAGATATATTTTTTATAACTTTCCATAAACCAGGGGCTTTCATTTTTTTCTTGTATTATTTAAATAACTACCCCACTTCATCATCACCTAACAAGGGCCGCTACCTTAAACTTAAGTTGGAAAACAAGTCCAGTCCAACCCTGTACAGAACTAACTGCATTTGTTTTAGACATTATATAAGTGCACCAGGTTCATGGGCATTAAGAATTTTTTGCAGGACAATGCCATAAGTATTTTAGCTGTAAACATTATTATATTTTGCAAGTCCAATTGGACCAAAAAATTTTGAATATGAATTTCAAAAATTGCAAACTAAAGACACAGTATTCTCGATTATTCACAATGTGGATTAATTGAGATAGGAAGAATGGTACCACCAAAATATTTAGCAAGAAAATGCAGTTTTTATAAAAGTTTGGCAGAGAAATATGAAATATAATATGCAAAATTGAGAACAGTCTTTACACATATGATGAGAGATGAAGACTTTCACAAATTTATGTCACTTTTAACTTCAACTCAATAGGGGCTAAAAATCACGATCATGACTGCACATATTTAGTTTCATATTGCTTAGCCTGATTAAAATTTTTTATAACCAGTAGAATATTTTTCCCCAGACGTAATCTAGTCTAACATACAGAGGAAAATATGCAGTTGGCACAATGAAAATTCTTTGTAATACTTTGAATTATACCTTATCTTAAACTCCTGGAGAAGAATTCTTATATTTTTATATTGTAAGTTTATTTAGTTTCCCATGACATTTTATTCAATTTTCAATGGAACAAACAATATCTTAAAATAAAATTACTTTATGGAACTAGTGCAAAGTTCTGCAAGAATTTTTGGCATGGAATAAGAACATGACAAATAATTTTATTTCTATAATTAGCAGATTTAAATTCAAACTTCTCCCCTCTCAAATGCTGTACCATGATTGCTTTCAGTATCTTTATTTCAAAGGTATACAGTACATGATTTAATCAGATCTTAGTTTTGTAAAAGATGTTTTAAAAGCATGTACGTGAAAACAGTAATGAATCACAAATATTCATTTTGAATATCTATGAACAAATTAAAGGAGATAATTATACTTCCAACATAAAGAAGGACTTGTTAACAATTGTACAGGAACAGAAAGTCATCATTATGCTACTCATTCATGCATAAAAGTATACTTGTTATAAAGTTTAAATATATGAGTTTTTTCCATAAGAGTATTATTTATACACATATATCTATATAATAAAAGCAGTAAAACACTACAGAAATAAAAATCATGAGCGACCTTACATAAATATTACATATTTTTTTATTATGTAATAAACATATGATATAATAAATATTTGCTTAAACATTAAAATGAAGTTTCAAATGCATACTTTGATACTTTACAGTGAAAATCACCAACATTGCTCATTTCTACAAATTGTGTGATAATAGCAAAAAACACTTTGAAGTTGTGAATGAAACTGACTTAATGGCAACGTGGTGTTTAATGATTGAAATGACAAACACACTTCTAAGAATTAAGAAAAAGTATTCTTAGAATTCGTTGCTTCAGATGTCGCTAAGTGTAACAGATATGGAATAGTCATTAAACAAAGCTAAGAATATCTTTTACTATCATTTCTTTCATTAAGTAGTTTAGGTGCCATTCAGATAAAAATCAATGTATTAGGATTCTAAGAGAAAAGCAGCACTCAGCAGTAAGTAAACGTTCAGGTATTTAGTAAGGTAACCAAATAAAATTTCTAGGTATGGGAATATTTTTTTACAAGGAAAGAAATATATTTTTGGAATTTGTTACTTTAGATATTGTTAAGTGTAACAGCACCACTAAGTGATCCAGTTTTTTTAAATTTTCATTTAATTTCAAACAGAAGCCAATTTTTACACAAGTTTATGTTAGATCAATTTTGAAATAGTTCATACTCAATCCAGTTTTAATGCATGTAGGTGGAAATTGCCACTTCCTTGATATAGGATCCTTGATACAATTAAGTGAGATTATCTGTTATTCTTGAAGGCAATTTTCTTTGCATACATAAACAGACAGAATCCCAAGAAATACAATATGTTAAACATGAGATATTAATGAAACACAAAATGTGATATTCTCTAGTATTTTCACAATGAATATTACAAATATCAATTAATAATTATAGTAGTAAATTAGTTTTGATATAGATATCACTACTTACATTAATATTTAATCTTTTTCTTTAGGATTTAAATAAAACCGATATTGAGTAATTTAATTTTTAACCCTTTCGCGATGGCGGCATTCCGCAGCTGCCATGGCCCAAAAGACGAAGCGCTTCACTTCCAAACTGTTCCCAAAGGATGGCAAATTTTTTGCGCTAAGCCTAACTCTTGAAAAAAATTCACTAAAAATCACCTATTCAACATAGAAATCTATTTTTTTCAGAAATAAAAGAAATATTTATTTTCTATTTGATGTATATTTTTCATACAAATCTGAATACAAAATACTCGTTAGTTGCTCCCATTCTTTTATCCAAAATAAACGAATAAATTCACTGCCTCTAACCCCCCCCCCCCCCCCCAAAAAAAATACTCTCTTATATTCCTACGATTCACCAACGAAATCATAACGCTGAAATAAAAACAAAACCCGGAACTCAATTATAAAATTGTTGATGCTGCGAGAATTACTCTGTCTGTTTATATTACAAAATCATGTTTCACCGCTCCAAATGGAGAAATAATTCATTGGATCATCCTTAGCCAAGGTCATGTATCTGCAAAATGCATTGAAGTTAGTTCAAAGGACATTTAACGCCATCAAGTAGACAAATAAAAACGTTCCACGTGAAGGCACGTATGCGTGCCACTCTCCGTTCACGGTAAAGTTTCCTCCATCATGAATGCGTGCCATCCGTCCTTGAATGCAAGTTCGCAGCCGACACATGGGCGTGCCGATCGTCCCGAAAGGGTAAAAAGAGATAACACGTTTTATATTTCATATATCCTAAAAATTTCATTAAATAAAAGATACATGTACCATGTATTTAAAGCGAAATGTGTAACACTATGTGTAAAATAGACCAAAACAAGCATTGAAAGTAATATATGTGCCAATGCAATGTTTTGATTTAAAATTATACGTGATGCAGAGTTCTACATATGAGATTAATTTTTATGTCTCATTGGCAAGGATATATCTTTCATTTTATTTTTTGTAATATACTTTAATCTACCAAATTTGAAATTTAAAAATAGTCATAACAGGACAAATAAAATTTTATAAAATGAATGTTTTGCTATCATTTTGCAGAAACACAAGAAAATTTCAATAAGTTTCAAAGGGATATGAATGAAAATTCTTGGTCCCACTTTAACCATAGTCCTATGTCAACATCAATAAAAGGAATTCCTGAGTATCTAAAGATAAATATATTAATTCTAAATGATCTTGATGTTTGTGCAACAAGTCTTTTCCATATTTTCTATGATTGTAAAAGCATTTAATGAACATTCCTAGTTTCCAGGAAGTCAATTTACTGTTTGACTGATGCGGTTAAGTTGCAATTATATAATGAAATTTAGTTATTTTATGTCTGTTTTTGCATTTTTAAGTCATTAAAGAGTTAGAGTTACTTAACCAATGAACTTAATGTGGTAACCACAATACTATAAAAAGTATTTTAAGAATTTGATTACAAATATTTGGAACTTCTGTTAGCCTTTTACAACAGACTATTTTTTTTTTTTTTTTTTTTTTTTTGTAACACAATATCCTTACTAACAGATTTCAACTGGAATATGCAAGATGGGAGCAACGGAATTGTTATTATATGTTTATTTCTTTAACTTGTCTGGTGTTTTGTGACACTCTGATTTGTATTTTCATTCACTCCTTTTGGATTGGTTATTTTGGTTGTTTTTCATCCAGCCCTTTGATTGGTAGGCTCCATTTCCATCTCAATGACAGCTTTGATTATTACATGCCTTTGGGCTATTACATTTGTATCTACTTTCATCTTTGTAAAATTGGATTTATTGATCTTTTTAGCACCGATGAAGGAGATCCAATGTATCCTCAAACCAGCTGTATCTACACTATTAAAATGCATCCAATCATGTGTGTTTGGGAATTTACAATGCAAATACTGGGTATAGAATGTATATACAAATCTTGGAATGGAAACTCCCTCTCCCTCTCCTCTAGAAAAATTAAACCAATTAATAGATTTTGCAAAATACCACCCTAAAAGCTGCCTTGGTTTCTGAGGATTTAAAAGATGAATTCTTGGTATACTAAAATGTAATTTATCTTCAATGGGAGGTGCAGATCATAAGATGAGACATCGAATTGAAAATTTTAAATATTTAATAGATTTTTAATTATTTGCAATTAACAGGCATAATTTTCAACCTGCACCATTTTATTAAGTCAATTTTGGGGGATGAGTTTGTATGCAGTACAAACAAATATCAGGCATATCCGTAAAAGTTGTTCAATTGAGTAGGAATGAGGATCGTTTTTTTAATATACTCTTTTGCCCAAGTTTTGGTTTTGTGAAAATTTAGTTGAAAGGGAGGTGGGGGAAGGGTGTCCTGAGACAGTTAATTAAATTTTATACTGGAGCACAGCACTGTGCAGTTATGTATCATGGTGCCTATATAACTGTATTTTCAGTTCTATTAGTGTCTATTGTTAGCTGTGGTTGTTAAAGAAGTCACTGTTAAAACATTGACTGCTAGCTGCTAGAATGTATTACTATTTACACTATGTTTTTCAGTGAAATCCTTACCTATAACAATTTAGTTCATGCAATTATACAGTAAGATTTAATTTCATTTACTGTTAAATGATAATTGATAAGATTTAATAAATATTCAAGAATATAATAATTTCAAATATTTTTTGATTAATGAATATTGTTTTACTTTCAAATCAAAAAAAGCTTTTGAACAAATTATTAAAAAGCTGGGATAAATTCTTGCAATAGCCATCCTTGTGACTATTTTATTGAAATCATCTCCATATTTCAAATCAATTATTGACAAGTTACATTTTACTGGAAATTAATGACATTTTTGGAATGAGTGTTGCTTATCTCTAGTCAATTAAGTTAGAAATTTTTTTGGCACTGACAACTTTTTAAAGAGACTTATCTATGAAAGGTGTTTATGTTAATTACTTAAAACAAAATTTTATGTGCATTCATAAAAAATATTCATTGTTTTTCCATGAAACTATTAAGTTATAAAATATAACTAATAACCATTATCCATTACACAATTTGTTTTTCACAGATAATTAAAACTTGTATAGTATAACAAGATGAAATTTATAAAATTCTTTCTTTCATTTTTAAAATTAGATATTATTAAATAACAGAGAAAAACAAAAATAAATAAATAGTTTAACAGCACTTGTATATTTGGCACAAGCACAGATAGAACAAAAATGAGTGGATAAACTTGAATAATGTAAAACAAAAATACTAATCAAACTTAAACAAATAATAAATGCAGTAAATACTAATATCTAGGATCAAAACATGAGCTGAGAAAACAAGCAAAATAAATAATTTTTATGTATATAAATGAAGAAATGAATAACAACTAAAACAGAATAAGTAAAATTTCAATGATTTGTAATAAATCTTCATACAAATTAATAACAAAAATGCACTAAGTTTCACTAACAAGTAAAAACTAACTTCGTATATTAGCTTCATTCATAAACATGGTTTTGTATATACAATACAAGAGTTGATATAAATCAAAATCATTACAAAAAATACTAAATTTCAATTTTTGATGTGATATAACATATATATTTTTATAAATATTATTTTGAAACAAGCGAAAAATCTATAAGCATTATTTTATTAAAATCTATACTAAATTATTTTATTAAAGTTAAGCTAAGAAAATAGAGGAATGTAAAATTAAGGTTTCACCAATAATGTGCTAATATATTGAGTTATTTATACTGCATAAAATAATATAAAATTAGTACAAAGCAAATAGCCCAAGGCTGAATTAAAATAAAATATTTTTTAATTTATTTAATAGATACACCATTATGAAAAAAATATTTTTAAAACATGAAATGATTCATATACATACCCACATACTACTAAAAAAAAAAAAAAAAAAATTAAAGATAGACATAACAGAAGAGGCAAAAAACTTTGAGATCCTCTTATAACTTAAAAATTTGATCATAAATATCTATAAAGTAAATGAAAAATATTGATATTTTCAAATACTGCAGCAATAATTTAAAATTATCAATTCTAAATAATAAATAAATAAAACTGTGCTAAAAGCAAGAAAAACAAAGACAAAAATTGAGCAAGAAAAATATCCTCAAAATGAGAGAAAAATGAAAATAATTTTAAGTGATATTATTTATTTAGATATTTTGAAAGTTTCATAAAGACCTAAACATAAATAAATAAAGAAAAACCTGTAAATTATTTGATTGAACCTTTTCAATTTGAAGCTGTAATTGATCAACAGTCTATTTTGCAGGCATAGTTCACAAAATCCACTCAGTTTCATCAGTATTATTAGGACAAAAAAAATGGGATTTTTATTGATTAAACATGGTATCTTGTGCACAAATTGATTATTACACAAAAAAAAAAAACTCCTAAATACAAAGGTTTTCTTTTTCTCTTTTTATGATAGAAACTTTTCATGCAATTGGAAATGGACATTTAAATCCTCTTTTGTTAATTTGTTCTAAGAGATTTTTAACTATATCACAATGAATGCTTTATTTATTGAAATCGTTTTTGCTTTAAAATGTGTATGTAGTTTATACTCTAATGAAAAATTTCCCAACTCTTTTATTTTAATTAAAAAAAATATTGATAGTCTTGTGTAAATATAATGGATTGTATAACAAATCAAGTTATTTACAAAATTTTATATCATATTTTTAAACTTCAAAATCTGAAGTTTTGCTTAGCATTTTGAGTTCAGACTTGCATGACCTTGCTTGTTATGTTTACCCTCCTTTTCTATTTGAAAAATAAAAAAAATTAAAAATCTGATGTGGGCAGCACATGACTTTCCCTGCAGACTCAAATTCACATTCTCTTTTTTTCTTCAATAATTCGTTAGATTAAGTTTAATTGCACCAAATAACACTAAATTTGCATTTTTAATTCAATTTTTGTTCTTATTTGGTAACTGAATATTTTTCCGAAATCGGCATAACAAAAATGCAAAAAATCTCAAATGTCTTGAGAACGGTTAGTCCTAAAGCATAATCGAGTGTTGAAGACCCAGACCGTCCGAGGACTTGAGCAACTATTTGGGCAGCTGGGGAATAATGGAGTATGTTATATTCTTTTTCTTGTCAAAAATTGCGTTAAAACAAGAATTCAATTGATACATTTGAGCATATGCAGTCTTTTTTTTTTTTTAGATTTTGGTGATTTTTGTAGGCCATTTCGTAAAAAAAGGCAGGTTGTTCTTTTCAGACTTCTACCAAAATCTAATTGTACCAAAGTATCCCACAAGTAACTTTTAATTCAATTAATACTAATTGATCAAATTTTGTGAAATGTGGTCAATTAGTATTTTAGCTAGGGTGGATACATCAAATTTTTGCGGGCCATTTCGTAAAAAAAGGCAGGTTGTTCTTTTCCGAATCACACCAAAATCTAATCAGCACCAGAGTGTCCTGCAAGTAACTTATCTACCAAATTTTGTGAAATTTTGTCAATTAGTATTTTAGCTAGAGTGGATACATGAAATTTTTATGGGCCATTCCACAAAAAAAGGTGGGTTCTGTTTTTACGAATCCTACCAAAAACTAATCGGCACCAAGGTATCACCCAAGTGACTTACCTACCAAATTTTATGAAATTTGGTCCAGTAGTTTTTTAGTTAGAATGGATACATACACTGCACAGACACACACACAGACGTCACGCTAAAAATAGTTTTTTCGTATTCTAGAGGTCTCGAAACGTGTAGATCCATCGAAAACTCGGGTTGTGATTTTCGGTATGATTCCAATACTTTCACTATAAATTACCATGTATTGCAGGGAAAGTAAAAATGGGTTATGATAAAAAGTAGTTACACCATAATAAGGTTTATATAGAATCTTAAACTATATATTATTAAATAATAAATATTTAGAGTTGTTTATTGTTTAATTATGTGTTCATTAAAATTCTGTAAAACAAATGAAGTTCCAATTGATTTTTTAAGCCATTTTTTAAATTAAAAAATCAAGCTAGAAAAATGCTCATTTGTGACAAATTAGCTGTAGAGGATTCAAAATTTTGGTTGCCAATTGTTAAAATATCTTTATTAAAAAAACAAAAAAAACAAAACCTTTTCTAGGCATTTCGATGAAAAACTGCGTGGTGCACAAACCATCATGTTTAATGAGAACAAGTTCCATATTTTATACCAATGAGGCATTAAGATAGAGTAGGACAAATTAACTGTAGCCAGCCAAGTAGATCCCTTTAAGCATTTTTAAATGTAAGTTGAGTGGTGTCAATCATGTGATTAATAGGCAATATATTTAAAGTATCTTATTTTCTGCAGATGATTGTACATATTAAGTTAAACTTTAGATTTTGAACCTGAAGAAAGAATATTGGATAAATTTGAATTCTACTGACTTATAATGCAAAAAAAGATGTTTGAAACATTATTTAGTGATAGTAAACACAGTGCAATCCATTTATAATTAAGTTTTAGATCGTGAATTTATAAAAATAATGAAGAAAATCAAGTTCCCTCTCAGTAAAAAGGCAATGATTTTCTATCTTATTAAAACAAATTTACAGGCTTAAACAAAAATTTACAAAGGTCTACATGATTTTGTTGTTATTAGTGGGTTTAATTGTACTTTTCAATGCCTTCAAACCTTTAAGACCACAATTATCACAAAGAATCAAATTAAAAAATTTAAGTATTAGCAGACTTTAAGCAATCAAATTAGTCTTTTGAAAAATAGTTTACACAGTTGAAGTAGCTACATAAAAAAGTTTCTACAAAATAAATGCATCAAGTAAATGCCAATGTTAAGAAATTGTGCAAAAAGCAATGAATATTAATGAAACAATTGAATAAGGATCTTAATCTAAGTTTTAAAAATAACAACAATCAAGAAAAATGACCAAGTAAAATATGATTAATCAATACATCTAAAACCTGGAAATATACTTGATCTAAAAAGCAATAATACTTATATGGAAAATGATAATGGAAAAATGGAATAAATATGTAGAATTAAAAATGTATTAGCACATACTAACTTCAAATAAAGTGAATGATGAAGTTAAATAATATTGTTTGGGATGAGATAAATACATTAGTTAAACATTACAAATATATATTCAAATCAAATGATTCAAAGGTTTTTTTTTAATGAAAAATGATAACGTGTATTACATGCTTAGTTATAAAACAGATCCAACTTAAGGCATTCTAATTGATCAAAATCAATTAAATTAACTTGCCTTCTAATTGTCTCAAAATGATCTATCTTACTGTTTATAATTTATTTGCATTCTGCTTTTTTATTATCATTATTATCACAAAAAATTAACTTGCTCCAAAACATTTGTTTTTATGCACAAAATTGGTTCTATGTGTTAAAAAACTTCAAGATAACCTGCTTTGTGTTTATATATGCTTTTTTAACAATTGATATATGGAGTTTGAATTCTGTAATGTTAATTTATCAGACAAGATATAGATAGTTATACTTTCTTCAAATTTTATCTAATAATTTTTTTTTGCACTAAAATGTGTAGTTAGTTCTGTTGATTCAAAGGAGCACTGCAATAATAATTTTTCTAACTCTTGTATTTTAATTTAAAAAAATATTAATAAAAAGAGTTGTGAAAAACAATGAATTGTACAAACCCAAATTATTTACAGAACCTTATGTAGCATACTCTCTTTTAAACTTCTAAAAATCTAAAATTTTATTTAATCCTTTGCTTGTTCCTTATGATACTTGCCAAGAGTGCAAAAAGCATGATAGTGCTTCTGTTCTAAATAAATATTCATTGATCAGTACCTGATGACTGTTGATACATGGCATTTATAATGTATCTCAAGCATTATTATTAAACACTTTTCTCTATAAAGTGTTTGCAAAAGATAGTTTTGTTAAAATAGTAATTTACAAATTTTCAAACATTAAAAGTGGTTGCAAAGGAATTTTCTGGTAATGATGATAAGTTAGTAGAATATCTGAATACTTTTAAAAGACTAAAGACACATTCATTCAGTAATAGTATTTTACTTTTTTGTAATATTATTTTTTTTTTTGTAATATTATAGTGTTTTAATTTTGTTCTAAAAACAATTTTTTTTTCTAATAATTTCCATTTTACAAACTTTTAACATCAATTGTTCTTATTTGTATGTGCACATTTTATAAGATTTGAATTACTTGGTGATTTTTTTTTCAACTCTTCAATTAAAAAAATTCCTTCGACATTTGAGTATTCTTTACAAAATCAAGAGTGCACTTAAAAGTTTACATTTTTTTTATTTCTTTTAGAAATAGATTTAAATACTTAAAAAAATTTTAGTCTCTAATATTTCTACAACTTACTGAATTAAATGAAATTGTATATTTAACAGTTTAAAAATACATGAAGTATAAAATTCATTTTTCAGACTTAGATAAACAATTGCAGCATTTTTGAAGGCATAAAATTACACATTTTAGAATAAAATATATTATGAATATGTACTTATCCCATGAGCCATCCCCATGAAAAAGTAAAATTTCTAATATATCGAGGGCAACTGATACATTTCTAATATAAGAAAAATTTCTTTTCCATAATTATAATCATTGAGTCATTTAAAAATTTAGATTTATAATGCTTTTAATATGCAGGACAGCAACAGATGAAACATTCACAGAAATAGGAGAAATGAAAAAGTCATAAGTTTACAATGGATTTTTAATAGAATCAGATATAAATTTCCTAGTTTATAGTTATATATATATATTTTCTATAAAAAGCAAATATTCTGTGATCAGAATAATTTTATGACTGTCCGTACACCAAAATTTAACACATCTATTGCTCAGAACATCTGGCATTTGGAAAATAAATTTATAAGATTTAATGTGTATGTAACAAAAAATTGAGAAATGCTTCCTATTCAGATGCATCCATAAAGGGAAGTTTCTATGTATTGAGGGTGGGTAAATTTTTAGGCTATGTATGTGTATAATATATATAAATATATGCATAAAACTAAAATACAATATTCATATAAAAGGAAAGATTGAAATGCTAGATATAAAAAGAAGAAAAAAATATTTTTTGATGATTCTATCTATTTATTATTTTCTAATGTTGATATTATAATAACGTTAGCAACCTAGATAACTTAATGCTTTCTAACTTTGATATTTCTTAAATGCAACAGACTTTAATTTTCAAACATTTTACATTTCAATTTGTATTTTCTTGTTAAGTTTAAATATTTTATATAAGTTTTATTACAATTTTAATATATTTTCTGGATGAACAGCTATTATAGTCAGTCATTTGAAAAAGTTTAAATTCGTGCATTAATATATGTAATAAATTTTTAATATTTATATTTTCTTTAAAAGATCAACTTGCTTGTCGCATATAAACTTAGTATTCAATATTTGACAACCAATCTTTTCTTATACATGAAATACAGCAAACAAATAAGCTGATGACTCTAAAAAAAATTCATATTTGAAAGACTAAAAAATTAATCTAACAATAATGAAAATTCATAAAATGCAAACTCAAAAGCACACCTGATTTAAATAAATACTGTTTTATGTTTTTAATGAAAACTCTGCTAAAACATTTACTTCACATAAAAGAAAGCTATCTTGAACAAGTCTAAGGAATGTATGTAAGATAGCTATACATCAAATTCAAAGTTTTTATGGTCAGAAGTATATCTTTTTATACAACATATACAGTAAAAAAAATTAAAAACCCTGAAAATAGTTCAGATCGACAATTTTCCTTTTTAAAAAAGAAAACAATGTTAGATCTTGATTCTACTAAATGAATTATTATTATTTCTTAGATGGTAGACACATGTTGTATATGATTTCAAACAACTAAGTTGAACCCTATATGCAGGACAATTTTGATAACAGAAATAATATTAGAAAAAGGGTTGCACATAATGAAAACTGGAGTATTTATGTTAAGTAACTTAATAAAGCCCCCCCCCCCCCATTGTTAATCTAGGATACTGAAACAACAAAAGTGAAGATAGAGAGCAGAAATATGAAATGGATAAACACCAAATATAATTATCTTTAAGAGTTATGTAGCCCATCTGAATAAGAAACTGTGGTAAGAAATAAAATGTACATATATTTTTATTATTTTTCCAATATCAGCAAATTTGCAGATATTTAGAATATTTAATAAATATGTATTGTTGATGGGAATTTAGGCATATTAATTAATATCACAATTTTAGTAAAAATAGTCAAAACCACTTACTGAAACAGATATAAGTATCAAATCATTTGGAAATACAACAAAAACTGTATTTGAATACTTAATAGAGATCTCAGAAGATAGATCAATGATATTAGATTTTCTTGAATATGCATGTACTGAAACAATATTTCAAAATGAAAATAAACAACACAGATGGAAATCTTAAATCATGCAATAAAGTAAATAATTTATTTATTTCAGGACATTAACAAACCAGTAAGTATTGACTAGTTTAAACTGGAGTGCCTTCTTTTCATTGTATCCAATTTCTTTACATAAGTTTAGAAAAAAAAAAGACTTTATCCCAATGCATAGACATAGCTCAAATTTATATATGAAAAATTTTAAAGTGACATGGTTAAGATAATTGATGGCCAATTTTTCCAAGACATTAAATTATTATATATTCAAAAAAGATTTAAGCCAAGTATCATGAGCATATTTCTAATAATTTAATTTTTGTTTTGCTGCCAATATTAAAATTTGAGAATCATAAAAATATTTTCAATTTAAAAAAACAGTTATAAAATGGCAGCTTAGAAAGACATCCTAATATTTATTATTTCAGGATATAATGTTATTGGTGAATGACCCAGACCACACGACAGACCCAAAGGCTTACTGTAGCTATTTGTGTGGCCGGATAGTGTTATTGGTATCACAATTACAAATTACATCAATAAAAGGCAAGATATCGACACATTATTAATGATGTTTTGGCACAAATATATGAACCAAATTTACTGACCTATTTATTATCTTAAAATTCCAATAGAATTTGTAAAAATAAAATGTCATGGAAACAAAAAAAAAAATGGTTGACATACTGAGAACACAATATTACATAAATAGGATGAAAGGCAACAGGTATAAAGACTAAAAATAACTGAGAGAAAAATAAATAAGTTAAGCTCTGGGAAACACTGACCTATTAAAATATTCATATTTTAAATTTTGACTATCAAATTTGAAACAGTAATACTCTGATTTACATATGCATGCTTAATGCACATTTTTACCATAACCTACTTGCAACATTACTACCCATTATTGTTATAGCATTTTCCTACTTGTTTAACTGTACAAACTCCATACCAAACATATTAGTCAATTAGACTTTGCAAAACTTTATAGTACAGAAATCTTTGTTTAAAACACATTTCTGATAGGATTTTTATAGAACTACCATTGTTAATGTATAAATATTAGTGTAGATATATCAATTACTTAACTTTTGAATTCTTTAAAATTGCTGGAGTTAAATGCGATAATATAAATCATAGTACAGGGGGATAAAGTGGCATTTTTAGGATCTCTAGGAAGCTCACTATTTATGATGCATAAACATTATATGTTAAATACTTGATAAGGCTTAAAATTGTTAAGCTCTAAAACTTAGACTGAAAATAAAACTTGGAGGTATGCCCCTATATATAAATTAGGCTAAGAATTTTGACGACTTTAGGGCTAAAAGGTGTACAATTTGAAAGACACTTTCAACATTAAAGTTTTATTTTATTTGCATATTTCAAGTAATTGTACAGTTGGTTTTTAGTTTATTATTATAATATTTTTAGAATAAATTGTACTTAAATAACCATATCAAATACTGAGTGTGTAGAAGATTTGATAAAGTAATTTCTGTGTAACATACTTTCACTATATGTACAAGCCTCATAGTTCTAATTATCATAATTTTTGGAAGAAAAATCACCTTGTTTAAGCTTTAGAGATAATTTTATTACTATGTACAGGTGTTAAAGGTACTGCAGTATACACAGATATTCCCTTTTTTATGTATGTTACTGAAATCAAATTTAAATGATTGGGGGTTGAAAGTCAAGGCTAAAAGTTTTTAGAGGAAGTGATAGATGCTAATTATTTATCAAGTCTTGCTGATCAGAAACTTGTGTAAACATACACTGGTTGCATAATGGAAGCTAGTATTGTCTAGTATGGCTGCAATGTTTACACCCACCAAGTGTATAAGTGTAGTGTTTCTATACATGTTTTATTTATTTATTTATTTATTTATTTACAATTTTTGCAAAGCAGCAATTATACAGCTGCTGAAGTTTATTTTTCGGAAATTATAGTAGTACTTTATTGTAGGAGTATTACTGTAATTCTTTCATAGTCAAGTTTTATAAAAAAAAATATTGAATTTTAAGCATTCATGCATTGTATGACTATAAACTGCTAATTATTAAAGCAATTTTATTACCGGGATAAGCTTAACATAAAATATTACTTATTTGTAAAATAACATGAGAACAAATATCACTGAACTCAAGATAAATCTAAATGCATTCAGAACATTTAACATGACTTAGAGTAGTTATGTAGTTTACAAATAAATAATGAATAAAATACATAATTACAACAACCAACAATATATATAATTAATGACATTTACAATACACATGATTCAAATAATCACATAAAATATAGAATTTATAACACAGTTTGACTCAGTTTTACCATTTCTACTAAGCGAAAATAAGATATTACTTCATCCTAAAAGAAAGTTAAAACAGTAGAAAGAGGAAAATGACAACAGCACTAAAGGCTAAAACATTCACAGATAAATTTGCAACTAATAGTTTATATATATATATATATATATATATATATATATATATATATATATATATATATATATATATATATATATATATATATATATATATATATATATACATTCAGCAGAGATTCATGTATCACAATTATTCTAAAAATTAAATACATTTTACAGTAACTTTATACTGTCAAGGAGGATATTTGAAAATTTAAAATATTCTGCTGGAAAATCCAAGCATATTTATAGGCACAACACATGCATTAGAAGAGTAATTTCTAAAACTATTGCACTGAATTCTTAGTACATTTAATAAAATTTAATTTGCATAATGAATCCAAGTATTAATTTTTGCAGATAAATAGAAGTACTTTTTCAACATTTATTGCTTACTAATAATACAATACACTTTCGTGATTGTCTAAGTTACTTCTAACATCTGAGGTCTATTCTATGGTATTTGGAAAAAAATCTGAATAAAAATTTGAAGAAATAAATATTTTATAGAAATTTAAAATTATCACATTTTGGGAAATCTAAGGCTAGACATTCCTTATATAACAAAGTATTGCGCATGCTTCTTTTCAGGAGAAAGGACTGTTTCAAGAAAAGTAATCGAAACATTGATAAAAAGCTGTCAGTAGCTGCAAAGTATTGAACTATTCTCACCATTCCAAGTAAATAACTTTCTTAAGAAAAATTCTAATACATTAATATATTCTAGTCATCATTAATTAAGTTCAGATGATAAAATATTAAAATAGATTGTATAACTATAGCATTACCATTGATAATTGATAATTTAGTAAACGAATAATTCTCTCATGCCTTTAATTTTTTATTAAGTTAAATTATCTAAACTACAAATTACGAACATTATAATTAGCCATAGATGCAAGGGCGCCCATAGAACTTTTTCCCATAAAGGGGAGGGGGGGTCAAACTTAAGCATATGACATTAACTAGTTTGATGTCTGCCTTTGTGACCTTGAATATTCAGAGGGAGGCAAGTGTTCTTTCTTGCCCCCCACCCCCTATGACCGCCCATCAATGATGGATTCAGAACTTGCTTTTCTTAATCTTGCACTCTCTTTGTCTCGATGTAATGGCTTAGCTGCAGTAGGAATTAATAAAAGTGAAATAATCTTACACAAATATAAAATAAATGCATAAACAAGTATTATTATTTTTTTATACTGTAATTTCATTTGCCTTGCCCACCCCCCTCCTTCCCTACATATTCATTTACCTCCTCTTCTGGATTAATTAATACTGATCTATAGATGTACAGAAATACAACTAAACAATATATACAAAATTAAAATCAATGTGTGTACTGCAGTGGAAAACATGGTACAATATAAGTCGAAACAACCTTTTACTTAATGCAAGACAATTTCATTTGTGTATGTGTGTGTGGGGGGAGGGGGAGGCTGAAATCTCATAGTCCCCCTGGATGTGCTAGTGATGACCATGCATGGATTACATGCATAACTGAAATTTTTAACTTTTTGATGCTTAAATATGTTTTCAGGAACCAAGCTGCAATACAGTCAAAGATGAAAAATAATCATGAGAATTTCCTATTAATAATTATTTCAAGATTTAAGTAATATGCCAAAAATATATAAAATAGAAGTTTATACTGTCTAGTCTGCAGATTAGTAATTAAATTAGTGAAAGAATATTAAAACTACAATTTCGCTATCAAAACAAGTTGTCTGAAATGAACACAATCATTTAGCTTCACAAAGACAGAAGACTTAAGATTTTGAAACTAAAATGAATATTTTTGCTTAATCATTATATTACTTACTATAGTAAAAATGTAAATTTGAATGTAGATTTTGGTTATACTGTTTTAAGTTCTATCCATATTAGTTTACCAAATTTTAAATGTTTTATAAATACAATTTAATTCCATAACTATAAAATAAACGTTAAGCCAAGAACATTTTACTGCCAAGGTAAATGTCACAAACTTGAGATTTAGAAAAGTAAATTAATAATTTTACACAACTTGCCAATCTACCATTAAATCTGTATCATAATTTTGTTACAGATATACAAAATTGTTTCGTTGTGCATACAGCTGCAGAAATGCATAATTTATATTACAATTATAAGAACTTGTACTAGGAGAAAACAAGGCTATGTGAGAAAAATATTTAGCTTCCAGACTTTTTAAGTAATTCAAGAGTACATTAAGAAAAAGTTTTATATAGAAGCCCCAATACTTGAATTATTACTAAATGTGAGTTGACCCCATATATAGTAATGACAGATTTAGCCTTAAAGGATTTATTTAATCCCACTCTCTGCTGAATAAGAAATAATGCTATATGATTACTTAACATAGTTGATACTTACTGATATTGTGAAAAACAGATAAATAAGTAAACAAAGTCATAAACACTTTTTAACTATGTTGTAAAGTGTTAAAAAAAAGTAAGAAATAATTTAGGCAGTATTCTCTTAAAAATGTGCTCCCAAAATATGATAATTTAAAGACACAAATATTAGTAGTCACAAATATGCACACAAACCAGGATGTTGAATTAATAGTGCCTTAAAATATTTCTTGTATTCACAGTGACTAGACAGTGGTTTCTCTAAAGATACGGGCGGGTGATCCTGGATGTTTCACATGAATAAAGCGGCTGAATGAAGTTGGTGTTTTAACTGTGGGGAATGTAACACTGATACGAGGAAGAATCAGATGAAGCTTATCTGTATTTGAAGGAGGAACAAGTACATCTTCATAGAGAGCTGCAATTTTAAAAGAAAATGATAAAATATGATACTTCCTAGCAAAAAAGCTAATTGAAAGAAATACATGCTTTTATGCAAATTTCATTTTTGAAAAATATTTTTAGGCCACTTGTTTGAAAATTAATTATATGTATAAAATGAAATATCAATAATATAAATCAAAATCCATTGAAACATTTAATTTACATTATCTTTTGAATTAAAGCAGAATTTTATTTTATAAAACATGCCAATAATAAATAGGTTTGCAATTAACTCCAAATTATTATATTATCTAATTCTCCAGCAACATATTTCATGACATTTGCACAAGATGCACTTGCGTGACAATATAAATTCATAACTTTATTTTAAAATTCTACATATTAAATTACTGTAAAATGATACATTTAGTGTAAATTGAATAAAGTTAAGGCATTAAAAAATGAACATTACATACAGTGCCTAAAAAGTTACCCTTTTATTCTAAATTCTCTTGGGTGCAACAAATTTTTTGACAAAGATATGAATTGTCTAGTATGCACAACAGAAAAATTACAACTACCAAAAAGAAATGGTTTTAAACCCAATAAAAGCAGCTCCTAGACTGTTAGTGCCTCGACATAGCAGTAATTTTAAACAATGAATACAAATTCTTTGTATTTCTTTAATAGAAGACACATGAAAACTTATAATCCTTATCAATACCCCCCCCCCCCTTTCATTTTATGTTAAGTCTTTTACTTGTTCAGACTTATTTTCCCTCATCTAGTGGGATGTGTGGTGTGAAAGTTTCTTTGTTGGTTTAAACTGACATATTTATAGCCACGGTTTCCATTTCAATAGTTGATGTGCTTTACAACATGAAGGACAGACAGCGACATGACATTCTCACAGTTTCAGGGCAAAAATTTGATGAATACTGTTATCTACAATGAGTGAGTGATCATAACTTCAGAAGCACTTAATATATATGAAACCTGTGAGTATGAACTTAAAAGATTGAGGTCAGGCTGCAATGGCTAGAAATTTAATGCCAGCTGCATGGCAGATCTGAATTTGATAATGTCCACAGAGGTTTTCAGAATTATCACACATAGAAAGTTTTCTTGCTGCCATTGCAGGAATTAGCAATTTCATGCTAATGAGCATATAACACAAAATAATAGTCTATGGATGTTATCTTCAATGGGTTTGATTCTTATCTATGTCATATAGCTGAATGAAACTGATTGATTGACTAAATTAAAAATTACAGAACCCAAACTGCTGAAGGTAGAAACTTGAAACTTTGCATATATGTTGATACTTGGTTTGTAAGGATTGAAAAAAAATCTAAAATCTTGGAATTTTTTCAAAAAGTTTATAAATCTCAGAATTTTTTGTTAAAACATTCATTTAGCTATAACTCAAGAAAGGCTAGACACACAAAATTTGGTTTTATACCAGGACAATTATTTAATTTTTGGATCTTTTCAGTGCCATAGCTATAATTCTATAAATTGTATATTTTTAATCATTCAAATTCATTTTTTTATAATATAATAATATTAAACAGTTTTTCTTTTATTTAAAGAAAATAAAGAGACTTAATTATCTTTAAAAACGTTTCAAGGCTTAAAAACAAGGCAAAAACTCCTGTGACTACATGTTAAGTCCCGTGACATGTCCTGTGACTACATGTGACTACTGTCAATTAAATCACTTTATCATTGGATTTCGCTTATAAAAATTATCCTAACAGCAAACCTTATTTTGCTTTGTTTGTAAAATATATTTGTGCACAAATACGTAATAATATATTTTTAATTCTAAATAAATACACATGGCTCGCTTTTCTGTTAACTCCACAACCTGTAGTTTGTGTTCAATTTAAATAAAAGTTATTCGCAACATACAGTTTGACAACACTGTTTCGTGAAGAAATAAAAATTATATTTTTCAAAGATGTAAAAGCAAGTGCTATATGTCACTTTCCTGCCAATGCTATTCAGAGTATATATTTGCTAATGATGCTGAAATAAATTACTTGTGTGAATGTTGTTTAGTTTAGAGTTGTTTAGTTATCTATTTGCTGTTTAGTTATTTATTTGCTTCCCATGTGACTGTATTTGTTTGACCTAACAAATAATGATATTATAAAAAAAAATGCTAAAATATCAACTCTGTATTAATAAATTAGTTGTGAAGTTGACAAATAGATCATGCCTAATATTTTATATTACTAGGGGGCTCGGTATGCATGCCAACTCTGGAGAACTCTTAATATTTCATATTTAATGTTTCCAGTCCTTCAATTATCCAGATACTATTATTTCCTCTAGTTAAATAATTACCTACCAGCATGTGCAGAAATATATCCTAAATTACCTTAATCAACTCTATTTGTACAAAACCTACTGTTCTTGAAATATTTTAATTTATATTCACAGCAGACAATATATTTATATTTTATAATTCAAATTTTATATAATTTCTGACTCCATTTATAATCACAGCAACAGAGTTATGCTTCAAATACCAAAATCATCTGCTGCCTATTTTCTGATCAAACTATTAAACATATTTTTTATTAATGACTGATTCTTATATTAAAATGTCTAGAAAAGTTTATAATAAGGCAACATATAGTGATTGGAGATGAAATATTGTTTTGCATACACACATTTTCATATTAATAGAACTATAAAATGTTCGCCATTTTCATGAATTAATTTAAAAGAGTTTTTTTGATATTCAGAACTTTTATTAAGTGCAGATACTATGTTTAGTGACCACTAGCCATTTCGCCTGTGCAAAGTGCGAGTGCAAATGGCTAGTTTTACAGATTATAAAAACATGTAAAATTATGTTTACAAATGCTTAAAATCAAAATGTATATCTACTGGCTGAATAGAGCAATTAAATTACAAATCATGCAATATTTAACTTTAATCAGAGAAAAAACTTTAAGAAACATAAAATATATATTACAACCCCATTCATTTAAAACCAGATGAATAAGAGTTTTTCACTTACCATTAAGATTTTTGTAGATATGATTAGGTACCTTACAGTATATACATGACATCAAATTATCTGAGGCAATCACCTTAATTTATTAGTAGAAATAGCAAGGTTGAAAAATACAGATGTCATAATGAATGATGAATTTTCATTATGGGGCATCTGTATTTCTCATATGAAGATATGTTAGATAACAATAATATAATGTTATTATAAGAGCTAGGCCACATGTAAAACAAATACTGCCAGAAAAATGTTGCAACACAAAAACAGGTCATGCAAAACAAAATCAGGGTTAAATGGAAATAATATATGAAAAAGCAGCATGGAGATATGATAAAATTATTAAAATCAAACTATAAAACACATGAAAATATATATTTAAACCCAACTCTCCAAATCATCATGATTTATACCTCAAAGTATTTATTATTTATACTGTGGAAGTTTATATTCTAATTAAATTTTCACCAAAAAATATTACCTGAGCAATCACATATTTATAATAGAAATTATCATGATATTTATCGATTCTACCCATTTGAAAAACCATAGAACCCACATTTAGTGAGATTCCAGATTTAATAAGAAAATTATGAACATTTAATTGACAATGTTAATTCACAAACCTGATTTTCTTCTTTTAAATTAGCAAAATAATGTCCCTGATTTAGATGTGAAACAGTAAAATTGAATGAATTATCAAAAAAGATGAAAATCAATGAAAAATAATTGCATTTGTTTATGAATAACTAAATAAATTGTTAAATATCAGTTCAGTAGAGGGTTTCATCAGATATAAACATGAGACAAGTATGAGAAAGGCTTTCCTCCTATAACCTTCAGAGTACTTAAATAATACATGCTTATAGTAGATACAGAGTTGGAAATTTTAATATTGTATAGAATTTCTGTGAATAGTCTAGATCAGGCAAGTCAAAGATACGGCCTGTGGGCCATGAGTGGCCCCATGGCATTTAGATGTGGCCCACGACCTCAATTAGTAATACTCAAATTTTATGAATAGTTTTTCTATACACTGAACACATAAGTACAGGTTACAGATACCTATTGAACATGCACTTATCTCTGTCACAAATTTTTACATTGAGTAAGCATATAATAATATTATAATGCAGTATACCTGCTTTGATAGTTTGACGTAAGAATTTGAATACAATTTTAACTTTGATGTACACTTTAAATTTAAATAAATTTTTTTTTTTTATATAAAGTTAGTGTTTAATTGTATTCCGCATCACTAATATACTTTGAAAGATAAATTGGCACTTTACAAGACTGAGTTTCACACACCTGGTATAGGTGAAGGGGAGTAAGAACCATGTTCCTATTATATGATGAGATAAGAGTTCCTAGAATGTGGTACGTACATGTACGATTAGTATTAACCATAATTTTTTTTTCTAAAAGGTTTGTAAGTGGGCTAAGGTATGTGAGGGGCAAACATAGATTAGTGTCCACTTAGTTGCTTTACAAGCCCCCTGAGTTATGATTCTCATATCTCTCTGAGAATGCCCTTACTGACTCTTCCCTAAATCATACACTCACTTGAAAAAAATATATATGCACCCATAAAAAAAATTGAGCTACAGTCACAAAACTTGGCATGCAAATGTTGTTTTAAGAGCTATGCAAATAATCAAACAGTCAGCGCCAATGATGTTATACGGCTCATCTAAAGTGCATGAGAACGACACATCGTGCAGCAATTAAAATGACCAGTGAATTCACTCACAGGAAATTGGAACTGGATTTTCTACTATGATAATGCAAGTTGTGCATAAAGATGACTTTGAAATGTACTCGATCGTGTAACGAACAATTGTCAGATTTAGAGAGAGGTCACATCATAGACTTAAGTGAAGCTGGTTGGTCCAACTGACATATTAATAGGCATCTTGGTTGGAACAATATGGTAGTTGCTTGGTGTTGGCAACAGCGGATCAGAGAAGGCACATGTAACTGTTGTAGAGGCTTAAAACATCCCATGTTTTTAACCATGAATCCTGTTTCTCTCTCAGTGCTGATGACCGCCACATAAGTATGTGGAGGAGGTCTGGCCAGCATTTGTTCTCAAGCAGCACACAGCCATCACACACAGTGTGACAACCTGGGGAGCCATCTCATGGGGCAGCCGAGCTCTTCCAGTTGTGCTGCAAGCCAATCTGACAGTTTGTACGTCAATGATATTCTGCAGCCAATTGTTCTGCCTATGCTGTCAAGTCACTCAGGTTCCAATTACTAACAAGATAATGATTAACCACATACTGAACAACTTTCTCAACAATGACTTCAAAGATTTAATACCCTGCCATGGCCATCCAGGTCCCCAGACCTATCGCCAATAGAACATGCGTGAAACAGCAATTACAGTCTTCTCAGAATAGCACCGAATTAGCTGATCAGTTGCCACATTTATGGCATAATCTTCAGCAGAGGGACATAAGCAACTTTATTGACTCTATGCCACACTGAATATCGGTTTGTATAGCTGCAAGGGGAGGATTTACCACTTACAAAAATGTCATCTTGTTGTTGCCTCCCTTTTTTAATAAAATGTTTTTTTTGCTCCCAAATTCTCCCATTTTCTCCCCAAATTTGCTCCCATTTGCATATCTTCTCAAACGATACATACATGCTGAGTTTGGTGGCTGTAGCTCAATTTCTTATGGGTGCATACATTATTTTTGCAATACAATGTATATTTAGCTTTGCTTCAGAATGAATTTGGTACAGGTCTATATTTAGCAAGGAAATTAGTGGATACTGGACTGCTTGTTATAACTGGTGCATACTACACTCCATGGTATCATTTAGCCGGTGTCTGAAACCGGTATGATAAAATATGAAATGATTCAGAAACCTGGAATGACATCACATTGTCTTACCTAAATTGTCAATGTGTAAGAAAAGCATATATGTATCTTAACAAAGCAAGCAATAACTTATATTTATTAATTTATTCAGGTTGTATGAAGGAAATTTTATAGAACTATGTGTCAAGTTTTTCTTATACTCACTTTAGGTTCAATATGTATGAAAGAGTGGATAACCAATTTTACTGTAGATAAGACATTTTGTTCTTCACAGATTCTTTCCAGTTTGCTTCCTTAGAAACATAGTTTTAAACAAAATTTTGTATGAATGACCTAACTATGAGGTGAAAGTGATAAATTTAGCAAACTCTTGCACTTATCTAGCAAAATACAATAAAATGTTTGTCTGAGTGTGTGTCTGCATGTTGCATCTAGCAGAAAATCTAACCCAATGACAGCCCTGAAATTTGGTACAAGCGTGAGGTTTTTCAAACATTTGAATTACACCTTTAGTTATTTTATGTTAAAACTCAATTTTGAGTAATTTTCACACAAATCAGTTCATTGGTGATCAAAACTATTATCACAGAGTTTTAGTCTTGAAACCATCGGTAAGATCAATAAGCTGTAAACTGAATTTGTAGGATAATTTCTTCATACTTATTTAATTTAATTATTTTTAAATACACCAAAATACTCGTATTTTAGACAATTTCATCTTTGTTTCTTCATCACATTTAAAAATAGAAGATTCACATGATTCTAAAACATTTGGCATAAATATGGAGTGATATCTTCATATTAAAAACAAAAGCAAAAAAAACCCAACCCTATTTCTGAATATTTAATTGGGTCTTTCAAAAATTGATGCTTAAAATCTTTGCACTTTATTTCCCTCAAGACAGTGTGTTATGCATTATGGTTGCCATGCAAAGCAATAAGGATTTGTTACCTTATAAATTTTTTATCTGCAAGACAGTGCATGCATGGTAATTGCTACAAATATTAGACAGTTTAATCAGAATTGCTTTAAATATGAAGAATGCATGTCTATCTGTGCAGTGTTTGTTTTGAAAATTTTTTCATTAGTGAGTTGCAATTGAATAATGAGGTACTTAGTAGCATATTTTTTTCTGATTTCAGTTTAAAAACTTTTTTAAACTTAATTTCCCATCCATATATGTTAGCTTTTCTTCATAAAACTGTTGGTTGAATTCAGAGTATGCCTTATCAATCTATTGTGCTTCTTTCACTAATTATATCATATCCCAGCTTCTAATTATGCTAGAGCTTTGCATTAATGACTACACTTTTTAGCTTGAGCAAATGAAAACCATGTATCCAGATTGCAAGTGTTCTGCATGTTTATGTAGGGCATATTATGCTCATGTAGTGGATGAAGTGTGTATAGGTATTAATTTAGGACATATTAGGTTCATGCAGTAAGTTATTTATATTTTGTTTTAAGTGTACATATTGTTAAAGCTTCGATAATTTGTTGTATATTCCAATGTAATTTCAATCAGAGGCTTGCATTTTAAATACTGGATAACTCCAGGTAGTTGTGCTAATTGAATATAAACAAAAAATTAATTAATAATTACACAAAGATTCAATTAATGCAATTTCCAGAAAAATCCTAAGATTAAGCCTTTTAAAAGTTAATTTTTTACAAATTGCAGAATTTAGAGCAGCGAAGTGTATGCATTCAAATTCCTCTTTTTTGTTGGCATTACTATTAATGTGGCCAAATATACATAAAAGGAATCGGAAGGTGGTGACTTTTAAACATAAATCTGAACATTCTAATTTGAAATGCCTTGTTTTATATAGGCAGAGGATTTAGTTTTTATATATTGTTTGTTCACTTTAGCCGCAGCATTTACAGAAGTGTGCTGCTTCTGTTGACTTTTAAATTCCTTCTAGTGAATTTTTATAGTTATATAGATTGAACCACAGTGGCCATTTCCTCGAAAAGCATGCTGTAATGTTGTTGCCTGCCCTCCATTGTCTAGCGGCAGCTAGACACTATCTATGAGCCCGTTAACCCTCAGGAAATCATCAAGAGCAAGTAAGGGCTTTGAGGTAAAATCATCTCTTGTGAGCTGCAGACAGTCAAGTATATGCTACGGAGAAGTCTGATTGATACTACATCTGCTGCAAATAGGGTAAACCTTAAGGCTAAGACTATAAGACCCTTTAAATGGCCACTGGCAAATCTGGATAGCACCGTCTGATCTTTTCTTTCACAAGTAAGACCAAGGGAACCACTGGGGCAGTCTCTCTGATACCAGTCATGAGTTGGGGGATGAGCCATGTCTTTTATCCAAGTTTTTTCTTCCAAAGTAGAGCTCTATGAAGGTAAGGGAATTAGAGGAAACCAAAGATTCCCAGTGCTCTCCTTTGCTAGGTTATCAGCAATGCCATAACCATAGATATTCACATGAAAGAGTTACCACTGCAGGTGCACATCATGGGACAAAGAAAGGTATTTAAGTTTGCTCAATATAGAAATACTGGTCCTATCTCCCATACTGATCCAATGTAAAATTTGCAAGTGTAATATTAAGAAAAACATATATATTTTAGGAAATTATGCAACAATTATCACAATTTAAAATCAGAGGCCTTATATATGTTAAAATCAGTGGCACTGTTTAGACTTTTGACCGGACATGACTGTCTTGGTGCCTATTTGTATCGTTTTAATTTAACTACTCCGCATGACTGCGTTTTGTGTACCTCTGGACATCCCATGACTGCTGCTCATCTGGACAAGTGTTCTGCACTAAATAATTTGGACTGAATTGTTGAAAAGTATTGGAGAGCTCGTGGCCTAATGATCTAGTGGTTAATGGCTTGGCATTTGTTAAATAATAAAATATATGTTAAAATCAGAGTCTTATATATGTTATGATAAACAAAACATTAATTTTTGAATATTTATGAGGAAAAAACACATTTGATAACTATAGAGAAAATCTAAAGGACCCACAGCTAAGAAATTTGGTACAATGATACTTTAGGTCAGGTCTAGGTTGCAGACAATTCGAAGTAATTTTTTCAAAATTCAAATTATAGTTTCTTAGTTATTTTATGAAGTGCAATTTTGATTAATTTTCAAGAAAATTATGTGTGACTGAAAATGCTATTATCATGGAGTTTCCATCTTGACACCATCAGAAAGATATAAGAATGACATTTTCAATGAGCTTTAAATTGAATCCATAGGTTTATTCCTTCACATGTTAACATTTTGTTTTTTTAAATTCATTGAAATATACATAATTTATGAAATTTCATATTGATATTATTGCATCATAAAATTGAAGATTAGCAGGATTTTAATTTTTGGCATAAATATGGAGTGATGCATTCAAATTTTAAAAATAATAATAATAAAAAAAAAACATTCCAGTGACATCCTAAAAATAAAAAAATTTTATAAATATAATTTCTCTTAAAAATAAGAAATGCTTCTTTCTAATGCATTGCTTTTCTCAAGAGTTATGTATCGATAAGAACATAATTTTATTTGGAATAAATTTATTCTCACTCTGGAAATTCAATAAAATTTTATATTATCAATTATTGTAGCAAAGAACATTAAATGACTGCTAATGTATTCATATACTTGGGAGATTTTGCTGAAAGATATGTCATGACTTAATATCTAACAATTCCAATATTCAATCCTGCATCTACAACATATGGTGACCTGGTCCTGAGTGCACTTAAATTGTCTTCACTTGCAATTAGGGAAAAGTTGGCTAAAATATGATATATAATGTTTTTTGTTCCTGTAATTAATACATTGAATAATTGTACTAAATATTGAAAATTGTTGGTCAAAAAATATGTATAACTGCATAAGAAATATTTTTTTTGGTTTTATAGATTTGGATTCCATTTAGTTTACTTATAAATTTATTTTTCATGTGTACAAGAGCAAAGAAAATAATTTTTATTGATTTGTTGCTGACCCAATAAATTTGTCATAGAACCATACTAGTTAGTTATTCCCAAGTTGGGAATCATTGATATAAAGTATAATTTTATAGTACTTGAGAATTCAAATTGATAGTGTGATTAAAATGCTGTACAAAAACAAAGGTAAAAAATTTTCTAAAGAAACCCAAAACAAGTTAAATAATTTCTATCAAGTAAATTAAGTAATCAAATAATTTATGAAACTACTTTAAAAATAAAAGTTTTTATTCTCACTAAAAAATGCTATAACATATTTGTCTAAGTGATTTTGGGTGAAAAAAAGCCCTTCATCAGAGACATATGACAGGCAAAAGATACATTGGGCTTTTTATAACCAGTCAAAACTGTGAACAAAATTTGCATATCATTAATGGCCGACTAATACAAGGAAAAATAGGGAAATGAAAGGCACAATATTAAAATGACAAAACAGATATGAAATACAAAGTAAACACATTTAGATGTTTAAAAATGCAGATAATGATTTAACCTTCAAGGAATCAAGAATGCGACCGCATTCGAAACTAAGATTTTGTATAGGCTCATAATTACAGATGGAATCACAGTAAATATAAATAAATAAAGATTCAAAAAGTAAGATATTACCAGGATTACTGAAATTAGTTAAAAGAAAGGTTTTATCAAAAATTGGGACAAAACTATCATTGATGAGAGTTTGGGATAAAGCAGTGGAAAGTTTTTATTTTTGATATCACAAGTATGTTCAGATAATCTAATGCCAACAGTTTATTTAGTACTATTAATATGGAATTTATAACTATTTTCAGGGGAAATAAGGGGGACAACATACACCCTCATTCTGACTCAAAACACTACTTAACTTATTGGTACAGACAGATAGGGCTAAATATAAGAATAACTGTAGAATGGGTAGGTTTTAAATTAAATTCTCGACAAAGCTGAACAAGAGGGTGGAAGATTTTATGATTGTCAGAAAGACTGGATTTAAAAGGCAAAATATCGGAATACAGCACAAGCATAGATTTGGGATAGATAAATTTGGAATGGATAGCAGAGAAATTTAATAAATAAACTCTAAAGAGTAAGCAGCTTAGTTGTCAAGGCTAAAGATAAAGTTAATTTTGTCATGCAAACTATCAATAGAAGAACAGACATTAAAGGCATGAATAAAATACGTAAAATAAGAAGCTTTTTTAGAAGAAATAGGATGAAACAAATTAGCGGGAATACAAGAATTAGTAAAAATGGGTTCATGAAAGACAGAGGTATGGAAACCATTAATATCATGAGAAACCAGAACACCAAGAAAGGGTAAAGACCCCACACACTCATGTTCTGCAGTAAAATTTATGGAGGGATAAAATCTGTTAATACTATCAAGAAACCTATAAAGATCGCTTAAAATATTTTTCAACAATATGAATACATCATCACATAAAGACATCAAGGAACCAGTTTTAAATGCAAAGAAGGCCAAATCTCATCTTCAAGTTCCTGCAGAACAGCCTCAGCCTAAATGCCAGATAAAAGCCATGCTTTGCACTTAAAACTGGTTCTCTGTTGTCATTATGTGGATGATGTGTTCATAGTGTGGAAGGAATCATAGATTAAGAAATCTTAATAGACTTTTTGATAGTCAAAAACCTACACCACTCGACTGACCCTAGGGTTTAGAGCAACAAGCCTTTTTGATAGTGTTAGTGCATTTCATCCATCCATAAATTTTAAGCTGAACATGAGTGTGTGTGTGTGGGGGGGGGGGGATCTTTGCTCTTTCTTGATGTTCTGGTTGCTCATGACTTATGACTTAGAGGTGGGTGGCTCAGAGAGAGCCTAGCACAGTGACCAGAGGTCTACTGTACTGTCCCCTAAAAAAAGAAATAACACAGAAGCAAAAGGTTCCTAAGAGAATAGATCAGTAGCTGAGGCAAAGATCAGCAGGCACTTGACAGGAATATCCTGCAACTCCCAGGGCTTGATCACATGTTGACCCAAGTTCTCGAACCTATGGGCAAAAAACATCTCCCACTCACAGAGTGTGCGTGAGGCAGTTTTTTCATCTGGCTGTCCATGATACTAATGGTTTTCATACCTCTATCTTTCACAAACCCACTTTTACTAATTCATGTATTCCCGCTAATTCATTCCATCAAGTTTCCTCTAATAAAGCTTCTTTTGTCTATTTTAATTGTACCTTTATTGTCTGTTCTTCTATTCACAGTTTGCATGATGAAATTAACTTCATCTGCAGCCTTGGCTATGAAGCTACTTATTCTTTTGAGTATATTTATCAAATTTTCTCTGCTACTTATTCTAAATTTATCTATCTTAAATATATGCTTGCCCTATCTTCCGACATTTTGTCTTTTAAATCCAGTTATCCTTAAAAACCTGAAATCTTTCACCCTATTGTTCATAAGTATCGGGAATTTAGTTTTAAACCTGTTTATTCTATAGTTACATATATGTTTAGACATATTCGTACCGATATGTTAAAAAGTAATGCTTTGTGTCAAGCTGGGATGTACGTTGTCCCCTTTATTTCCCCTGAAAATAGTTATAAATTCTATATTGGTAGTACTAAATGAACTGCTGGCATTAGATTATCTGAACATGCTTGTGATATAAAAAATAAAAACTGTCCACTGCCTTTTCCCAAACTCTTATCAATGATAATTTTGTCCTGACTTTTGTTAAAAATTTTCTTTCAACTAATTGCATTCCTGTAATATCTTGCTTTTTGAATCTTTATTCATTTTTATTTATCATGATTCCATATGTAATTATGACCTTGTACATAATCCCAGTTTCATGTGGCATCTCATTCTTGATTCTTTGAAGGTCAGATCCTTATCTGCATTTTCCAAACATCTAAATGTGTTTACTTTGTATTTTATATCTGCTGTGTCATTTTAATATTACTATATATACTCATATATAAGTTGACTCCCTAATTTCAATAGAAAAAATTAAAACTCGGGAATAAGTTGATCCTTGAATGAGAAATTTAAATTTTTAATAAATTTATTTTAAAACATTAGGGAAAAAAGTTATATATATATATATATAAATTTAATTTGCATAACAAAAACTTCATCAATATGCAGTAAACGATATCCAGTTTATTAAAATTTCTAACTTTGATTTTAGTAGGCAAACTGAAACTTATCTCCTCCACAAAAGAAAACACATGCAAATTAAATCCTGCATTAGTAACCATTTACACATGATGTCACTACAGGCATATTAACTTCCTGTTGGACCAAAAGGTTGTTTTCCCTGCTTTGCCATCCCACATTAGAGTACTTTTTTCTTGCTATTCTAGACTTTCTTGCTTCTCAGAAGCAAATATGAATCTATATCCAAACCTCCTACATGCAATTTTTCTATATACCTTTCTCGAAGATGTACATTCATATTTTTACCGTATTTGTCAAAGGTATGATGACAGGATCCATTACCACATCAACATTCACTCCAAGATGGTGATGTAAAAAACAGTGACATTACATTGTGATGTACCTGTAAATGGTTAATAGGGCATCTGCTTCATTTTACACAATCAGTGTTAAGGTGTATGTGTTTTTTGTCAAAGATGATAAATCAGCCTTAATAATAATCAGCCTTAATAGCAAGAGTAAAACACATACATTTGAGAACAAACAAGATGTGATAGTGGATACAGCAAATAATTTTATTGTAGTGTGGCTGTGTTCGGTACAGTCATAGAGTACTATTAGTCTCTGGTTTTGGGCATGACGTAATAAAATGGTAGTCAGGATGTAGGTGCGGAACTTAATATGCACACAGACTGCACTGTGGGTTCCCAAAGCCACAAGAGTTTTCAAGTGCAGAGAAATTTGACAGTCACAAATGTGCAATTACTACCACATCAGTGTTTATTCTTTCTTTGGGGATGAATTTTTTTTAGACTTCATGTAGAAGTTAACCCCCAACCCCCACCTTGAAGCTCTTTTCTTGTCCCAAATTTCTCGACTTATACGAGAGTATATACAGGATATGTGTTTTCATTCCCTTGTATCTTCTTGTACTATTTGGCCATTAATGATATGGATATTTTGCTTTCAGTTTTGGTTGGGTATAAAAATCCCAATGTATCATATCCCTGTCACATGCCTCTGATAAAGAGCATTTTACATGTGAAAGGGCTCAGGCTTGTAAATAGGTCTTAACATCTTTTAGTGAGAATAAAATTTTTATTTTTAAAGTAGTTTTATATTAAATTTTAGACATGCTGCCTTAATGCAATTATCAAGTAATTTATATGCTGTAGTCTTTTCAGTTGAAAATTTCTTCTTATATCTGTTTATTTGAATTTAATCAATCAATTTCTTTTATATATAATTCTTTTAAATTTTACCATATTTATTTAGTTAACAAACATGACATTTGACATTCTCTACCAGCCAGCTAAAAGGGTATGGGGATTTAATATGTACAAAAACTATTGCCGTAACTGTAAATTTTATGAAATTTCATATGAAACCCAAATAATCAGATGCTTTGGCACAAACAAAATCAACTCACATAATTTTTCATTTTTATTTTAAATCAATTTTAATTTTTAATCCCTCATCAGATCATCTTCAGAAAAGTTAAAATTGAATGAAGGATTTAATGCATCTGCAAAGATGCATCAAATGGCATAAGAAATATGAGTGTCAACATAACCCACTCACTAATCAATACAGCACACTAACCAATGCTCTACAACATACATGGGGCACAGCTTTATATCTCTTTTTCATTCAATTAGTTGCACTCCCTTTTGCAAAAAATATTGCTCAGTGGGAGTAGGATGCTGTAATACGATTTAAGCCGATGTTTAAATTTTATTACTTAAGCATTTTCCTTCGAAAAAAAAAAAAAATCTGGAGTTCCAATGTATAGTTTGCAAGATTGTGAACTCTGCATTCAGTACACCATTATATCCATGACAATTATAAAAGGAAAAATAAAAATTTTGAAGTAGAGATACAATTTCAAAACAATTTTTTTACAATTTACAGGTGGAGAACATTTAACAATTAGCATGCACCAAATCATTTAATGAAAATAAAAACCATGCAACAGATTAACACAAAACAGTTTTATCATTTGTCTGATAAAATTAATTTCTGTAGTCATGCATACTCCTACATCCTGAAGGCATTTTAAAACAAGGAAGTTCTCATTTGTTTTCTTAACCTTCAAAGGTAATAAAATGTATTTTTTCTTATGTTTCATAATTGAGAAATTTTGATCAAATATTTTGGCACAGTAACAAATTAATATTTACAAGATTATTTTTTGGTGTAATCAAATGTTTTCAGGAGTCTAATATTAAATCAAAAGGATATGAAAGAAAATATTCATAATAGAAAAGGGTAATGTATGAAGTATGCCTATATTTAGTAAAAAAAGACAAAAGTTTCAAACAATTCATAATTTGGGACGTAAGGAGTTAATTTTAACTACTCAATCAACTAAAACTGAACTACAAGTAATAAAATCAGAAGGAAAAAATAAACTACATATTTCGCACAAAGAATCAAACCCAATAGTTTGAGAGCCTGTGAAAAAAGCAATGAAAAGTATAGCAGAAGAAAGCATGCATCCATACAAAAATTTCAGATTATACTAAAGTTATAAACACAATACAGCAATAACAGGTAAAAAAAATAAATAGTAAACTTCTACTGAAACTCTGGAAAATATACCCTTGTTAAAAAAATAAGCAAATATAATGTAATCAGTTTAAATATATAAATTTAACTTTCCTTAGAAAATGCACAAGGTACTTTAGTAATCTTCATATAAAACTAAGAACTAGAATGGAAAAAGAACAATATTTTGAAGGCGAAATAAAACTAGATGATCCATAAATGTTTTTCAGATTGAAATAATTTATTGTTTGCATTTTAACTAAGCATCTTGTATAGAGGTGGAAAAGGCCTTGCTAGGAGTAACCACAGTATAATTTACCTGAAGAACGTCCATTTAATGATACAAAAATAAATTGTGATATTTTATCAACACATATGATTTATCGTTCAATGAGATAATGGCACAAATGTTTAATACATATTCTATATGCCTATGTGAAGTGCATATAACAGATATAAATCAGAATAAGATTTAAAAGAGTTTAAATAGAACATTATTATAGATTTCACAAATCCTTTCTAAATTAACTTAAACCACTTAGCAAACACTGTTAGTAAAATCACTAGAAAGTAGCTTAAATATTGTTTGAAATAAATTCTCCCATAATATATATAAACTAAAATTTAAGATACACACAAAGAAAACAAAGGCCAAATCCCTCCCTACAAGAATAATTTCTATTACATTTAATTTTAGATAAAAAATTGATGGAAAAAAAAAGCATTTGTTTGGTTACATTTTTAGACAAGAAAAATAAATTTACAAAAGGTGTTTGTTCACTGAACAATAAACTTAATAGACACCTTTACATAAAAAAAAGATTCAATACAACATATAACAAAGGTAAAGAGAAAAAGATTTCATCATACTACCAAGGAGTATGGTTTAAATAGCTACACCCTTTTTATAATACAGGCTAATAGAATAGTTCAAGAAACACAGGTATATAAAGCTATCTTATTATTCAGTATTATTTCAATATTATTAATTAGATTAGACTTTTCTTTCAAAATGTATTTTGATAAACTTTAATATATGAATTGTTAAGCATAGTTGTCAAGTATGAGTTGTTAATATATAAGTTTTGAACCAAATATATTAATTTCATTTTATAATAAATCAATTTTATAATAATTTAAATCATGCCAGAGAAATTTTGTAATTGGTGCTTAAACAAGTTTGAAGCATTGGAATTTGTGACTTGATATCGTATAAGTCAGAGCATTTAGAATAGATTAAGCACATTCTTAACAGAAGAAAAAAAACAAATTTAAATACACATTCAAATAGAATTTAAAACTTTCATTACCATAAAAATCTGATGTAGGCAACACATGGCTTTCCTTATATAACACAATGAATTTATTTCTTTTACAGCCAAAAAATAATATATAAGATTCATGGTACTATGTTTTTAATGTTGAATTGTACATTTGGTGATTTTCCGAATGAAAACATATAATACTAATTCAAAGTACTCAATTAACTTATATTTCACACAACTCTAAATTAACAATTATCAATATTGACAACATCCTCAATAAGCGATATAGTCCATATATTAAAATATTTTAATAATTAATACATCAATTAAGCATCATTTTTGCAATTTTGACAAATTTTCATTAATCTGAGGCGAAATATCACCAAGTTGGTGATACTTTGCTAGATTATTCACCAAGTACACCAAATACATTACCAAGTGTTACAGACAAACGGAGAGAAGAGCATTTCTTATATACTAAAATGTATGCCTGTCACATGACAGAAATCAGAAATTGCAAAACATTACTTCTCATTTGAGATCATTTTTATCAATTTGAAAACATTTTTGTCACTTCGGCAACATTTAAAAAGTCACCAAGTTGGCAACGTCCTGCTAAATTTCTCGTCAAGCGTTACGGACAGAAGGACGGAGAAATGGGTTATTCTTATAGTCTACTCTTATGTTCTTTTCAAGATATTGAACGTTCACCAATTAGTCGTCATTTCATTGATTTAGCGCCGATTTCATCAATTGGGTGACATTTTTTTCAATTTGGCAACATTTAGAAAGTCACAAAGTTAGAGATATTGCAAAAAAATCATCACCAAAATGTTATCCAAATGCTATGGATGGAAAAATAGGTTATTCTTATAGTACTCATAGATTCTCATATTATTTCCAAGATATTGAATTTTTGCCAATTTGTCATCATTTTCATTGATTTAGCGTAATTTCTATCCATTTGGCGATATTTTAGTTAATTTGGCAATATTTAAAATAGTTGCCAAAATCTTGCCAAGCATTATGGATGGAGAAATAAGTTATTCTTATAGCAGATAACTATCGGCGTAAACAAAGTACCTTTTCTCATGAATGGAACAAGCTAGATCCACGAGAATAATGTCGTCAAATTTATCGCATGATATTACATATGAAAAATGAACATATTTCACAATAGTTAATAATTTTTTTTATATTTTATGATTTTTTGATAAATTTATTTGCAAAATGTGCAATATCTCAAGAACGGTTCAAGTATTCTAAATTTTATGTCAATCGTTTTCAAATGAAAAATTACATAAGAAAAGACTATTTGCATAACTTTATTAAAAATTTTGATTTTTTTGATGATTTTTTCAAAATGTCACTCGAAAATTTAGTGTAGTTCTGAACATTCGATTGAATTTAAAAAACAGTTGGCTGCCAGTATTCATGGATTATAATTTTTGTACAAAATTTCATTCAAATTGCTACATTCGTTCATCAGATATTGTCTCCACAGGCTCACTGACATACACACACACACATCACCTTAAAAATGTGTGATTCATGTTCAGGGATGCTTGAAACGTGCTCTCCCATTGAAAACTCAAATTTGAATTTTCGACCCCATCACAATACGTTTCTTATATATTATACCATGTATATAAGGAAAGAAAAATGCATTATGCACTAACTTGTTTTTACAAAGGACTGGCAGACATTCTGTATTAGTTTATTAGGTAAGTGCACCTTACAAAATATAACAAAACACCAGTAACTAAAATTTACTGTTTTGATTAAAAGGGCTGAAATTAGTATGATTTTTATTTTATAATCTTGTACTAGAATAAAGTCAAACTGTTATTTTAGCAATTTAAAACTACGTAAACAAACTATGGTGTAGCTATCAGATATTCAAAGGCATTTGCCACCCTCCCTGGATCCTGTATCAAGAGATACTATTTGGAGACAACTGGCAGAAGGTGGGATTAGGTGTCGACATTCATTAAGACACCTAGCCCTGACCCTTCAACATAGGCAAAGCCTTATGGATTGGTGCCGATTTCGGTCAGCCTGGACAGTATCTGATTGGAGGTATCTTGCCTTTAGCGACGAATCCCATTTCTCTCTCAGTGCTGATGACCATCGCATACATATGTGAAGGAGGATTGCCCAGTATTCTGATCTTGCTTTTATTGCCAAGCAGCACACAGCCATCACGCATGGTATGAGAATCTGGGTAGCCATCTGATCTCCTATAGTCGTGCTGCAAGCTAATCTGATGGCTTGCTTGTACATCGATGATATTCTGCAGCAGATTGTTCTGCATATGCTGTCAAGCCACTCAGGTTCTATTTACCAACAAAACAATGCTCGGCCACATACTGCAAGATTTTCTCAACATCTTCGCGTACTTAATACCTTCCCTGGCCACCCAGGTCTCCAGACCTATCACCAATAGAATATGCCTGGGGCATGCTGGGATAGAAATTACAGCCTTCTCAGAATACCACTATGGAATTAGCTCATTAGTTGCAACATTTGTGACAATCTTTCGCAGATCAACTAAAGAAACTTAACTGACTCCATGCTGCACTCTGAATATCAGCTTGTACATTTGCAAGGGAAGGATTTAGCGCTTACAAAAATGTTATTCTTAATGCCACCATTTCTTAATAAGACATTTTTTTTTTAGCTCTGAAATTCTAATCATTTGTATATCTCCTCAAACAATACATGCATTCCAAGTTTCACGGCTGTAGCTCAATTTCTTATGGGTGCATATATTTTGCAACAGTGTATTTTCAAACATTTTTAAGTGTCAATATTTACAACAAAATAAGAAATGTAAAACAGAGGACATACAACATGATTGTTATTCATTTTAAAATCAAACAACCAAAAATTATAGGATTATGAATAAATAAGGATAGTATATACCCGTGGGTTGTGGGAAAACTATTTTTTTACTGCTTTAAATGAAACAGTAAACTCTTTCCCTCCATTTTTTCAATTTTCCATCTAGACATCCAATTACTCATGTAATTACGAATAACCGGACAACACACACACACACACACACACACACACACACAGAATAGTAAACTACTACCAATTCCACAAAATTCTGATTAGGTGGACAATTTATTTTACTAAGTTTACTTGAAGAAAACAGTGCATGTTACACAATGAAATTAAAGCAGTTTTACTTTTTGAATCATGTAAATGAATATGGAGCAATAATATGTCCTGCAGTGAGGCAGTCGATGATTTTTACATATTGTAATTAACTCAGTCTACACTGAAATTGAATATATATTTTAAAATATGAAGCAACAACTTTTACCAGATTTATGATAAAAATTATTTGGGAGTTCTAGGATCTGAAATCTTTTTAGAGCATCCTCAAATGTTGACAACATTAATCCCATGTCGATACTTGCATTAATATAATTAAAATTTTCATTTATAGGGCCTCCAAAATTCAAGGTTTCTGAGCTCAAATCATAGTATCACAAGACCCTTGATAAGATGATTTTGTTCAGAATTAGTATACTATTGATCGTAAAAACTGTAAAACCATGAAGGACTGATGGTAGATTGAAAATTGCAAGATATGTACACCAGGTTGTGATATGAAAATGATTATAACATTAATGAAAATGTATATGCAGTTTTGGAGCAGCACCCTCTGAACTTCCAGATCTTGGGTATAAAATCGGTGGTTCACATGGGATGTTGCAATCAATGAAGAGCTGACATTGAGTTAAAAGGATATTTCTTGTGTCTCACTATGTCCAGTCACTGAAGAAGGTCACATCATAAACACCTGATAGACTTTAAGCAAGGAAGGATTGCTGGGATGAAAGAAGCTGAATTTCCATACAGTGAAATTACTATTCATATTGAATGAAATGCCAGTACAGTATAAAAATCTGGCCTCAGTGGATAGATGAGACTACACAATGTTAATATCAACATAATTATTAAAATTATAGTTTAAAGAAGGAACCTAAAGCTCAAGGACTATGAAATGAGCTTTTTGATAAAAATATCCTTAGGGCAGTAGATAAAAATTTTTTTGCCATCTAAATAGCTAAATAAAACTATAAAAATGAAGAGAAAATACTACGTTGGTCTTAAGACAGTTTAGGATTAATGCATAATTGTGCAGATAAATAGTTACAGATGAAGTGGATGGGCTGTAGAGATATATTTCATTGACAAAGTGGGCTGAAGTAAAAAAGAAAAGTTTGAGTTCCTATAAAGTTCAATCCCTATAAAGGTGAGTTCTTTGCAAGCAGTTAAAGAGATATAGTAATGAATGAGTGAAGGATATGCCTTTGTCACTCAGAAAAGTACATACAGTCCCAAACATTATCGGTGAAATGTGGTCAGGGCATGCTTAGCATGTAATGCATTCTCTAAAATGCAACATTAAAATCCTTTTCTCATTTCTTTATATCTAGAGCTCATTTTAGAAATCTTTGAAAGAAAGAAAATTATAGGGAAAACAAATTCAAACACAGTCATTTCCTGCTGCCTGTTCAAGATGGAAAGTAATGTTTTATAACTTTATGGTATAGTAATTTTTCTACTAGAGAAGAAATATTTTCTTTTATACATGCTTTGAACAATATGGTACAATTTTAATTCTAGAATAGTGAAAGTGGTTTTATTCCTTTGAATAAGATATGCATTGAAAAGAACAATTTTCTAAATAAAGCTAAGAATACTTTCTAATTCAGTTCTTTGTTTCTGCAGGCCATTTAAAAACAAGATAATTTTCTATTTCATACTAAATTCGAATCAACACCAGGATAATGCATGCCTTTACTGCAAAATTTTATGAAAATTGGATGCATAATGTATGCATCTGCAGTGGATAAAAAAAAAAAAAAAATCACGAAGACAGACTGACATGTAATAACTAAAATAGTTGATTCGGGATCAAGGGTGCCCAAAATGTTTAAATCAATCAAAAACTATTTTTTCTATACATATAATATATAGGGTGTCCAGTGCTATCGGTTCCCAATGGCTATTTCCTCAACCGTTAGTCAGAGATGCACTTCCAATTGTAAAAATGCTTTAAATTTTAAAATCTATTATCTTAGAAACAGTTTAAATCAATAAATGCATTTTTGAAAGAAATATGAAATATAAATTTTTATATAGTCCCCCTGTCCTACCAATTACATTTAGGAAAATCTCCTCATACAATTTTATGCAAAATAAAAATAATCCTTTTACGACGAAAATTGACCGACTTATAGCTGTTTAAAGTTAGAGCACTTTTTGTGCTGAGAAATAGTCAATAAGGTCCCTGATTGGTTGGCTGCCTGGAGAAATGGTCAATATGGTTCCTGATTGGTTGGTTGCCTGAAACTGGACATTTTTATGCATGGAAAAGCGACTTAAGTCAAAGTTTAATGCTTCATAACTCGGTCAATTTTGATCGTAAAAGGAAGATTTTTTTTTTATTTTGGATAAAATTGTATGAAGATGATTTTCCTAAATACAATTGGTAGGACTGGGGGACCGTATAAAAATTTATATTTCGTATTTCTTTCAGAAATGAATTTATTGATTTAAATTGTTTCCAAGATAATAGATTTAAAAATTTAAAACATTTTTGCAATTGGAAGTAAATCTCTGTGACTAATGGTTGAGGAAATAGCCATTGGGCACTGATAGCTATGGACAGACACCCTGTATACTATATTAGAAAGAGTAAATAAGAGAAAAAAAACGAATTACTAAACCACCTTAAAAAATTATTGGTGGAAAAAATTAAAATAAAAAAAAAGGCTGTACTACAAAATGGTACTTTACTATTTTTACTCATTGGTACTTTTAACATATTTTATTTATTTATTTTTAATCACTAGGAAACTAAAGTCCAATTTCTTTTAATTGAAAAAATCTATTCATTGACCATCTGCCTTGATCTTTGAGTTGGTTTAAACACAGTATTTGTGTGATTTCGTATTGTTACTTACTGTGATGGTCTTATATGTCATTGTCACTGAAAACTAGTAGTAGAATGCCCAGTTATTTTTATCACCATATGCCAATGAATGCAACTGCTAGACATCCATATACAGTACAGGATGTATTATTCGGAATGCTTGGGACTTCAGGTATTCTGGATAAGGGTTTTTTTCGTAATTCAGAACACTTTTTCTAAAACTTACTGGAATGGTCTCAAATGTCGTTATAGAAAATTATAATTCATTTTAAAAACATAAATATATTAAAAAAAGCTTTTTTTACAATCTATATGGGTTAACTAAAATGCAAATTACATGTAATTATAGTATCAAATTTAGTGATTAAGAAAAATTTTGAAAGAACAAAATGTCTGAAAAAAGTTGATTATTCAGGGTAGTTATTAGAAGTCTTTTTTTTTTTTTAACATTTCAACTAAAGTGGGCCCTCACTATATTCATCTAATATTTCGGCAGAAGCACCTTTGTTCATACGTTTCAAAATATTTTAAAGTACTTTTAATAAAATTAAGATGAGAAGGATGTTCATTTTTAATTGAAATGAGATATTCAACTATGGGTGCAAATATATCAAATTCTAATTTATGCTCTTCAAATGTATTTCTAATAAGCCTTATAATTCTAAAAGCCTGAATAAATAAAAATTTTTTAATTTCGTTATCCTAAACATATATCTCCTTTTCACCAACAATATATTTAAAAGATAATATCCCAGCATAAAAAGTACAAAAAATATAAAAATATTAGCGGATAGAAGCAGATTGATAAAATGGAAAATATTTAAAAAATAAAACGAAATATACCGGCGATCGTGTTTAAATAAAAAAAATTCGCGATATTGCTAAACTGTCTTCTATAAATTACTAATTAATAAATGTAACACGTTAAAACCCCATAAATATACTGTAATGGAACTTTTTGCTAGGGTAATTTTCGGTCCAAAATAGCCATTTTCATCCAAATAATAGGATTTAATTGAAAATGATTGTGATCTTGGAATTCCACCAACGTTTTTTAAAATATTGAAGATGTGTATATTTCTTTGGAGATGAAAAAAAAAATGGATTTTCCCGAGAAAATGACAAGTTTATTGCTTAGGTTAAATATTTAAAGAGATCAATCAGAAGGCCCTGAATGACATTTTATAGCTGCTATACTTTTCTCTGTATTTCGGCAAAAATTTAACTCTCATTAATTTCGGGAATTCCTTACTTAAACGTACTTTCTATCATCTTGTAAATGCGCTGATGACGCTCTTTTTTTTCATCTTTTCCAATGTTTATTAAATTGTGCAAAATAGTGTGAATGCTGCGCGGCACATAGCGTTTGAAGAGCATAGGATTTCTTTAGCGATATCGGGATATTTCTAGAGAAAAAGTTGGAATACTTTTACCAAAAATCAAAGTCCTGGAACAAAGCGCAGAAAAGAAAATGTAACGAATTCGGAAAAATCGAAACCTTTGTGCCTAGTGTGCTCTGCCCTATACACTCAGAAAAAAATGAAACACCATTAAAGAAGCACCTTGCCGCGACTTGTCCACAACTAACTCCTGTATAGTATAAGGCTCCTATATACTATACAGGAGACTTATCCGAAACCAATAAAGAATGGAATGACGCATCTCGCCGTCAATGTGACGGTCTCGCCCATGCCGGATCGTCACCTCAGAGAGCTACTATCGGGGGTGACGGCTGGATGCAGCCGTTTAGGAAATTTTTGGGAAAAACGGTGCTACTTCGGATGTTTTCCGGAAAAGAGGAATTGTGGAACTTCTCGGAAGAAACATGATCCACGGAATACTTTCATTCAATATCGCGAGAATTCCTTGCGTTCGTTTTCGAAATTTAAGAAGCATCAGCAGCGGCGAGTGCACGCGGCATTTTTTTCTGCGCGGGAATTTTGAATTTCGTGCGCGGTTTGCGCGTCCTATTTCAAACCCTCTAAAATAGTAGGTTTCAATGCATTTTTAACACTTTACAACAAAGTTGAAAAGTGTTTATGACTTTGTTCATTCTGTCTGTCTGTCTGTCTGTTAGCACGATCTCATCTCCCTTTAGGGGTGGATTACAGAAATATATTTTCTTAATGTGCAACTATAACCCATAATGAACTAACTTCCTGGTTTTCAGGTTCCTAGTATTAAAGGATGAGGAAATGTAGTGATGAGTTAATTTTATAAATGGACAGTATTATATTTTGTATTGTTTTTACTGACTGCTGGAATATGATAGATTAAGATTATGATAAATATTTTTAAATTCTCAAGTCTTGTTTTGTTTTTGATAAAATATTTCCAAATTTCATATATTTCTAATTCATTTTCAGATTGTTATATCAGGAAAAAAATATTAGTTTTTCTTTCTGCTATGTATTTCAGCTGCCTTATTTTAGCATATGTGAACTAGCATATAATTTTATGTAAATTAGTTCACAGAGGACCAGAATATTTTACTCCTTAGATTTATGAAGCTAATTTTGAGATGAGAAAACACGTATTCTTATTTAATATTATTTTTTCACTCAAGGGTTCAAGTATTGTCTGTTTTCAGCTTTTATAACACTTTCCAACATAGTTGAAAAGTGTTTATGACTTTGTTCATTCTGTCTGTCTGTCTGTCTGTTAGCACGATAACTGCCGTAAAAATGACTTAATCAAAATGAAATTTTAGTATGTTGTTCAGACGGTCTGTAGGATCTATGGGAATATAAATGAATAATATCACTCAATTAGTTCTGGATTCAACCCGGGTTGAAAAAATGAAATACATTGAGCCCTATGGGACCTAATTTTTCAAACATTTTTTAAGCGAACTTAAAATTCACAAATTGCTTCGAAATTTTTAGGTAATATTCAAATTGTTCCATAAAATATATAAAAAAAAATTCAGCGAAATATATTCAGTAGTTTTTAAAATAAAAATTAAAATAATAATAACACCTCTTATATGAAACGATCACGTGACCATGATATGAAAGTATCACATGATCCACTTCAAAATGATATATGGCATCCATCTTGTCTCAAAATCGTGATTTTTAAAGTTCTTTTTATTTTATATAGAGTGTTGTATCCGTCCTAAAACCACTTTATTTTGGTTTAAATTCTGTGCATCTACATACTAAATCAACGCAATTACAATATATATGAGTTTAAATGCTCATCCAAATTTGATTATTTCTACAACGAAGCCTATTTTTCACTTATGTAAAATGTAAACAGCAAAATATGTAGGGTGAGTTGTATAGAAATTGCTGTATTTTTTTAATGCAAAAGAATTTAGCTCATGGAGTCTGCATAGCTGATATGAAAGAAATATTCATTGACTTTACCGAGAGAAGGACGATTTTTTGCGATGAAGTTTTAAGCATAGAGTTAAATTACTTGTAGCTCCATGGTCTTATTTTTAAATAAAATAAATTATTATAGTATTGTGATGAATGACATGAATGGGAAATTATTTATGAATGAAATGCTGCTTTTTTAGAGAGAGCCAGGCGTGTTATTTTTTCTATGACGTCATTTGAATGAATTTTAGTTGTTTTCGATGAAGTTTTTAAATATAATAAATTATCGTGGTATTATGATAATTCTAAAATTATTATCGAGTAATATATCACATTTTAGAGATGTTTAAACCAGGCAATTTATATTTCAATGCCGTCATTTGAATGAAGTTCATTTTTTTCGATGAAGGTTTAAGTTTTCAAATATAATAAATCAATGTAGTATTGTGAGAAGTTTTAAAATATTACCGAGGAATGTATTGCATTTTAGACATGTTTAAATAAAATTGCACTGCTGTTGGAAAGTGTTTCATAATCAATGCTTTAAGCATGATTGATCTTTGTTTTTTATTGATATTGCTAATTAAAGCAAAAAAGCATTTGGCGGAATTTTAAACAAAAAATCGCTATTTGGCGCAATATTTAGCAAATAATCACTTGATGGCGCAGAATTTGGCATTATTTTGCCATATTCCGGTTTTGGGAGAGTCCGGATATTGGAATGCCGGATAAGAGGTCGCGTACTGTAATAATACAGGGTGATTCAAAATTCCCTAGCCAAACTGTAATGGCTGATAGGGAACACTAAGACAAATATTTTTTGTTAATGAATGTATATCCACAGACATCACTCTTTGGTGTTAGAGGACACCATTTTGCAACATGTAACTTGGCTATTTTTCACCATTGTCATTCGCAACATAGACTGTAAAATGAATTATTTCACGACCAATAATATGACGGACATGCATCTGGACTGGCATAGAGCAGTGGCTATGGTAAGAGAGTCGCATGCAGTTGTCATATGCTTAGTTTGTGTGTCTACACAGAGTATGGACATGATAAATCTGTATGTCCAAAAGTCCATCCAAGAAGTAATGGGTTAGGGGAAGGATGGTGTATGGTACCCATGGTTGCCACTTCTATTGGGTTCAAAACTTAATTGGGTGGTTCTTTCCTGGCCATCCAAATAAGCACCTTATATCTTTGGGCAGGCCTGATGGTCTGGTCTGGGTAGTATGGTTTGTTCAAGAAACTAAATTATTGTTGATCTTTTCGGTCAATTCTCATCCCAGCATAGCAAATGCCTTTATTGTTGCAGAGTACAATGTTTTTTATAGTGGACAATGTGTATTACTTCAAAGGAGAACACAAGGTAAGTAAAATAGAAATAAATTTTATTACTCACAAAATCAGGATAGTTTCTTTAAACAGAAGGAGAACATCACAGGCTTTGATTGCGCTCACATTAAAGGAGTAAAAACATACCACTTATTCACAGGCACTGCTCCAAATGAGCAAATTACAAACAACAACTTGCTAACTCAAGCTTACATTGTTGAAGGACCAGACCATACAGCCAACCCTAAGGCTAACGGCAGTTTGATGTGTGGCCGGAAGCTTACATTGTTGAATAAGCCAACAGCTTGATGGCTATTTGAGCAAAATTGCTCTTAACAAAAGAGCTTAAACACTAATGAGCTTAAATTGCTTTCAGCAAAACCACTAACATGCCCTTCTTGGCACCGGGTATTTATACCCATTTTTAACTGTCAAACTTCCGGAATATGCTAATTTCTGGGGATATGGAAAATTAGCATATTATGGTAAGTCAAGACCCAATTTGCTTGATATTCAAATAAAATTCAGGTCAGATACATAACAAATGATTCATAATCAAAACAGTAACCCGGGAAATATCTACTGAATAAGTTTTAACCCTAATACTATCGTGGTATGTTATATTAGACACTTAACCCTTTCGCGACGGCGGCATTCCGAAACTACCGTGGCCCAAAGGACGGAGCGCTTCGTTTCCGAAATGTGCCCAAAAGACGGCTATTTTTTTTTTTAGCTAAGCCTAACTCTCGAAAAAAATTCACTAAAAATCACCCGTCCAACACAGCATTCTACTATTTTCAGGAATAAAGGAAATTCTTATTTTCTATTTGATGTATATTTTTCATACAAATTTTCTTTTATCAAAATATTAAAAATTTTAGTGTATTTAAAATGATTACTTACCTTGATTAAAATAGTTATCAGTTAATCAGAAAAAATATTGAAATGATGGTAATGAAATATTTATATATCTAATAGAAATTATGTACATATATACACAAGAAAATAGCATAGCTATTTTCATTAATTAATACACCTTTTGCGTATGGTATATTTGAAAGCAAGTACCCACGCACAGACCAACATTGCAATCTTTGCATTCATAATAAGTCGTTATGCGCTTTCTTTTGTCTTTTGTAGTTTGCGAGCAAACTATACATCTTCTTCGGAGGTCTTTTTTACCTGTATCAGAGCACAATTTTGGAAAATGTCTTCCAATTAGACAGAGAGGAGAGGGGATGAGATAACTACTTCTACTGGACTGTTCAGGGGTAAAGAACATTTCAATAAGTTGCTCTATGAGATGAAGACGAAACTGCAAGATTGGGGATTTTTTCCCTTTCTTATTGTCAAAAAGACTATGAGCATTCAATATTGCAATATCTAGAAAGCCAAAAAATAATTTTCTGTACCATTTGATAGTTTTTCTATAAGCTGGATAATGCGTTAGAGACACATCCCCAATATCCACACCCCCCATATATTTGTTATATTCCAAAATACAATTGGTTTTAAAATGTTTTCGGATGTTTTCCGGTCTTTCTTTCCAGAATTTTGCATTTTGTCAGTATGAAGAGTTGTTAAAATTAAGACATCCTTCTTTTTATATTTGAATAAAATGACATTCACACCATCCTTTTGCACTGCTGCAATTTCTCCTTTGCGTAGAGGTACAGATGGAAAATTCTTTGGCATGTCTTTCCGATTTTTTAAACTATACCACATACATGTGTATTGTTAGACAACAAATACTTTGCGAGTACAGGAGAGGTAAAAAATCTATCCAAATACAAAGTATATCCTTTTCCTAAAAGTTCACTTAGAAGTGTTTTCACAACACGTTCTCTATACCCACCATCGGAACTTGATAATTCCGTGTCCTTTCCAGTATACACAAGGAAATTCCCTATATATCCTGATTCCGATTCTGACAATTTATATATTTTTATTCCATATCTAGACCTTTTCGAGGGGATATATTGACGAAATCCCAGCCTTCCTTTCCATGAGAACAAGGATTCATCAATGCACACATTTCTTCTAGGAGTGTATACAGATTTAAATTTTGAAACTAATGCATCTAACACGGGTTTCAATTTATCTAGTTTTTGGGCATTACTATCAAGAGTAAAATGAAGGTAACGTAATATTCCTATAAATCGATTGCGACTCATAACTGAATTGGAAAAAGGAATACTGATAATTGGGATTCTTAGAAAAATACATTTTAAGATTTGGTTTTCTGACAATGCTCGTCAAAACTACTAGTGCGAGAAACACACGAAATTCGTTTCCTGTCACAGGTGTAAATACATTTGGAATAGGTGGAGTCTTCGATGTGGAAGGAGAGAGGAGACTTTTCTCCCATTTTTTCTTTGCAAACTCATTAGTTGCTTTTACGATGAATTCTACTAGTTCATCATCAAAAAATATGTTAAAAAAATTAAGTTCCTTATCTAAATTAGGCGGCATGATATTGTGATTTATTTCAGGTATGTTCAAAAACTCCAAAGAATTCAGATCTTTCAAATCACATCTCCAAACATCATTCGAAAAAACAGCAACTGAAGCTGGCGGGTTTGTAATAATAGTACGCTCAGAATCTGAAGAATCAATTGCATTTTCAGATTCATCATCAGAAATAACGCTTTTCCACGAATCTTCACTATATGCATCGCTTTCATTACTGTCTGGTTCGTTTACCATACGCGTATATTCTTCCACAGAAAGAAAACGTTTCAAACCCGTCATACTTTTATCCGAAATAACCTAATCATTTCATTGCCGCACATTCCTTTACCCCCCTCCCCCCCAAAAAATACTCTCTACTCTAATTCAGCAACGAAATCAATAAAAGCTAAAATCAGAACAAGACCCGGAACTCAATTATAAAATTGTTTATGCTGCGAGAAGTGAGCTGTTTGTTTAATTTACAGAACCATGTACCCCCCCCCGCCCCGCTCCAAATGGAGAAATAATTCTTTGGATTCTCTTTCTGCCAAGGTCAAGCACCTGCAAAATACATTTAAGTTGCTTCCACGCGCATTTAACGCCATCTAGTAGACAAATAAATTCAAATAAAAACGTTTCACGTAGAAATACCGATACGTGCCACTCGCCGTTTAGGGTAAAGTTCTCTCCGGCACAAGTGCGTGCCGTACGTCCTTGAATGCAAGTTCGCAGCCGGCACGCGGGCATGCCAACCATCGCGAAAGGGTTAAACGTAAATAAATGATTGACATATATAGTGCACGAGATCAATAACTGAAATGGAAAGGACGCTGTAAGATTTATCTTGAATGTTACAGCGGCTTTACCCTTACTATTGGCATACACTAGATGCACAATGGCCTCCTTAGATTTCGGGCAATGCTCCATGTTACATATATAAAGTCTGCATTACAAATAATGATGCATAAAAATAATCAACTGCCATGCTGCTCAAATGCTAAACTGTTCATGCTGGTTGTCCTCAGCAAGGAAAAAAAAAGCATATGCTACCAAAATGGCAGTAATTTATAAAGTTTTTATTTAAATTTAAAAAAAAATTAAAAATACTTAATTTACTCACTCGAGTAGTCATTTTATATATATTTTGATCTATAGAAGTGATTAATACCATTAATCTACTAAAATGAACTGTTTTTAAATTATTCAGTTTTTAGTATTTCTTTTATAAAATATTAAATATGAAACTTTTTCAAAACAAAGTAAATATGTAAACTTTTTTATAGTAATTTTACATTAAAAATTGAGTAAATGATTATTCGGGATCACAAAAATAGCAATTCCTCAGATACTTTTGTTGTTTTATAAATATTTGTAGAGTACTGTGTGTGGTCACATATCATTTGAAACTGCTCCAAATATCTGTGTCTTAAAAATTTAGTGATCAATAGGTATCCATTCAAGTCTTTCTCTCAGATCCTTGTGAATACATTCTATTGTATGCCTTGAAGAGTGTTGATCAATTTTTAGGATGTTCCCCCAAAAAATTAGTTGTACTACAAAAATGGCATCTGTTTTGACAGGCTTGCAGCAAAATTTAAAAAAAATCGATTACCCTTGTACATAACATGTGAATACTTACGTTATGCATGTTTTTATGCAATAACAGATTATTTGATTTTTAGAATACTAAAACAATCTATTTTGAAGAAATTTTACATTTATAGACATTTAAAAAAATACTTAATGTGATGAGATCCTTCAAAAGCTCTCTGTACCATTGTAATATATGCCAGAAAGATGGCAGCTCCATACACATGTCCTCTCAGATCCTTATGAATACATAATATGGCATATATTAGAGAGTGTTGACCTTTTTCATAGATGCTCAAAGACAACAAATTGAATATGCTATAAAAATAGCGGTCATTTTCACCAGCTTCCAGCAAAATTAAAAAATATATATATTTTTAAATATGCCACATTAACTCTTTGCAGATGGTGGAAATGCCATGGCCCAAAGGATGGAGCATTTTACTTCTAAACTGTTTCAAAAGAACGGCATTTTTTTCACTAAGCATAACTCCTGAGAAAAATTCACTAAAAATCACCCATTCAACACAGCATTCTACTCTTTTCTGGAACAAAGAAAATACCCATTTCCCATTTGATGCATATGTTCTACACAAATTATCTTTTATCAAAATATTATAAATGTAAATGATTAAAAATGATTATTTAACTTGATTAAAATAATTATGCAGAAAAAAATAATCAAATGATTGCACTCAAAACTACGGCCCCCATACAAACATTTCCAATGAGCAAAAGGTGCCCCATATACTAATAAGGTGATGTACAAAATTTCAGCATTTTATCATAAAAAAGTCCCAGAGATATGAAAAGACAAAAATACTGACTTAAACCACTTTTCGATGCATCGACATGGGTTATCAGAGGGGAAAAATCATCTCAGCAGATCGCGTTTCAGAGGTCATACACAAATTACGAAAGAAAACAATGATTACATAAATAAATAATAATTTTGCTATTTATTGGTACAAAAGTATCTACACTGTGTAAAAATAATAACTTTACACAAAGATTACAAAGCTTGTTCAAAATGTTTTCCATCCATGCCAAAGATCCATTAAGTATAAGAAGCAGATATTAATTGCCTATGATGCATTTCTGCATTGCATCATTTGCACTCTTGTTGTAAACATTTACATTTTAATTTGTGATTAATCCTTCACCAACTTTGTTTAAACATACTTATGGGAAGATTGCCATAAAGTTTGGTAATTTAATGAAATTCCAAGAAAAAACTTGCTAGCTTTTTAAAAGTTTGCAAAAATTAGTCCCAAAAAAATTGATCTTGTCTGAAAATAGCCCCAAAACCCGTAATTTATACGAGCTTATGTAAATTGTAAATCCAAGGGTATTCAAAGAAATCCAGGGACATTCAGGGGATGAATTTTATTTGGGGACAAAATGCATAATTCGGGGACTGTCCTCAGAAATCGGCGATATCCGGTAACCCTAGTTTATGGGATGGAATACATCAAAAGCCTTTCGAATATTGACTTTATATAATCTAGAAAGACTGGGGCTCCATACATGCGCCATTCTTTCAAATCCTTGAGAAAACATTTCATTGTATATATCTTAGAGTGCTGAACATTTAAAAAAATGTTTTTAGAAAAAAGAACTGGCTGTGTTATAAAATTTTCAGCCATTTTCACAGGCCCGTTTTCAAATTTAAAATAAAACAGAATATTTGTAATTATATCAAGTGAGTATTCATTATATATACTTTTATAGAAGGAAATTGTTAGCAGAGTTTCAAAATGGCAGAACTAACAGTTTGCAATAAATTTTAGTTTTCTAGACTTTCATTCAGAATAGCTTGTGCAATAGTATCACTGAAAAGTCATCCAAAGATTGTCTTTTTGGCTTATATTAGGACGATATTAGGAGTGTTTCTGAAGGATCCCATCACATTAACTATTTTTTAAAATGTTTATACATGTAGAATTTCTTCAAAACAGATACCCTATATACTTGAATATAAGTCGACCCCCCTACTTTCAGAGAAAAAAAAATCGGAAAAAATCCAAAACTCACGTATAAGTTGATCCCAAAAAGAGAGAAAATATTTTTTTCAAAAACACTTGGAAATGAAAAAAATATATATATAATAATAATAACTTCATGCGAACCCTTTAAAGTCTGATTCCAAATAAGTTGGTCTATGACATATGAGCGTTGTCTCCCGTCTGTTTTGGGGACGCTTGTTCTTGTGTGACAAGCTCCAGCCATTCTTTTACTCCCAGCACGCAGCGTCCTCAAAACGGACAGTGCAAACCCATAGCGCAATCAAAATAATATCTGGCTTCCTCCCATTATTTGAGCTACTTTTTTTGTTAACTCCGAATCGCACAACCATTAACCCCCAACACAGTTATTAGATACACTTCAACAAACAAAACAAAAAATACTTTCAACTTAAAATCCTGCATTATAGTTTTAAACAATCTGTGTTACAGAATTATTTCTGAAAAGAACAATTTTTTGTCGAAAATGATCGGCCGTAATCCAAGAAGCGAGTGATAAACATCGAATGAAAATGTATGCACATTTTTTGATAATGCGATACATTGGTAGTCTGGAGCATTGGGAGGGCAGTGACTCACAGGAGTATTGCATAATTACTACAGCATTGTTTTAGGATAGATTGTCTCAAGGAAAAAACAACTTTTAGACTTACGATTTTTTTTAAGACTCCGCACATAAGTCGACCCCCCCCCCCCCCCACACACACTTTGAAGCAATTTTTTTTGTTACAAATTTCTCAACTTATATGTGAGTATATACGGTAGTTCAAACATTCTAAAAATCGGTATATTTATTTTTATGCATAAAAAATATGCATAAAATGAATATTCACATGTTATACATAAGAATAATCAAATATTTTAATTTTGCTATGTGAAGGTCAAAAAGCACACCCCTTTTTAAAGGATTTGTTTAGATACCCATTGATTGCTAACATTTAAGATGGCGGTATTTGGAGTGCCTTCAAATGATGTGCGACTGCACAAAGTACTCTACAAACATTTAAAAAACAATAGAATATCTGAGGATTTACCAGTTATGTGATCCTAAACAATCATTTATTTGATTTCTAACGTAAAATTACTATTAGAATGTATACAAATATTTACATTGTTTTGAAATAAGTCCCATCTCTAAAGGGTTCATTTTAGCAGCTTAAAAATGGTCTCATTCACTTTTTCGGGTCAATTTACATATAAGATGATTACTTGTGCAAGCAAATTAAGCATTTTTAATTTTTAAAAATTTAAAAATGGTCACTATTTTGGCAGTATAGACAGTTTTTTTCATTGGAGACAACCGGGAAAATGTTTAGCATCCTTAAGGTATAAATAAAGTTGGTCTCATAGAAATGGGGCAGGCGGTATGTACAGCCCCTCTGTTGCCTGAACTAATAGTTCAACTAAAATGTAAAGGTAACAATTTAGACAAATTCTTTCAGATCACATTATCAGCAGCATGTGTAAAAATAGTGCATGTTCATATACAATAAGTCATATAATGTGCCTAAATATATATGACTATATGCACCCACAAAGAAATGAAAAACAATAGAACAATAGATTAAAGTTGAACTGATAAGAAATTAAAAGTAAAGTTAACACATATATAATATTTAAATATATATAGCTATAAAAAATAAAAATCAAATAAACATGTGCTTAATGACAAAAGTTTAAAAAACATGCCTAATAATAAAAATCATCAATGACTCAAATATTGAATCATCACAAACGATTCATTCACAATATAACAAAAATGTGGGCCAAGAAGAAAAAAAAACTAAAGAAATGAAAATAAAATTATAATTGTAAAAATGATAGCTGTATAAGAGAAGCACAAGATAATGAATGAAGCTCTGTAAAAAATGAAAGTCTGAAGTAAAATGCTAAAAAGTCTCATTACTATTGAATCAAATCTAAAATCACTTGTAAAAGAATGGATAAAAAGTAGTGGCGTCATCTATAAAAAGTTTTTTTTACTATATTGAATCTATTAAAATACATTAAATTGCCTAATAACAAAAATTCCTAATGATTTAAGTAATTAATCATGATTAGGGATTTATTCCATTGACCACGGAATAGGAATGTGTATATTGCAATGCGTAAAAAAAATAAATAAATATAAAACCTCTAAAATTAGAAATGATAGTTTTATAAAAGAATTAAGTAAAAGATAATATCTTTAAATGGAGCAGTATAGAAAAAGAAAGATTACAGTAAATTACTGAAAATCTTTGATATCTAAAATCACTTGTGGAAAAATAACATTAATAGTGCAATTTATAGAATAAGTCTATCACATTAAGTTACTCGCTATATAAAACTTATAGCTGAAAAATCCTTTTTAGTGTTTACCTGTGATCTACGAGCAGAAGAATTTCAGATTTCTAATTTAAGAGGTTGGAGAGATAAGATGATTATGCTGTTTAGGCATACTATCCCATCCTTTCTCACTGCTTTAAGGTTTCAGAAATATTTTTTCTTACTGTTTACTTATGACTCAAGGTGAACATTTCTAAAAATTTTCATATTCTCAAGGGATTTGCAAAATATTGGTGCCGTTTCTTTATTCAAGCCTTTAAATGATAGGCTATGAAAATATTCTTCCTATTTATTTTTCTATTACCCATAAGGGACATGCCTGTAAAATACCAGGCTTCAAGCCCGGGAAGTTGGTGATAGGATAATCATGTCCATTTCTCATCTCATCTCCCTTTAGGGGTGGATTACAGAAATATATTTTCTTAATGTGCAACTATAACCCATAATGAACTAACTTCCTGGTTTTCAGGTTCCTAGTATTAAAGGATGAGGAAATGTAGTGATGAGTTAATTTTATAAATGGACAGTATTATATTTTGTATTGTTTTTACTGACTGCTGGAATATGATAGATTAAGATTATGATACATATTTTTAAATTCTCAAGTCTTGTTTTGTTTTTGATAAAATATTTCCAAATTTCATATATTTCTAATTCATTTTCAGATTGTTATATCAGGAAAAAAATATTAGTTTCTCTTTCTGCTATGTATTTCAGCTGCCTTATTTTAGCATATGTGAACTAGCATATAATTTTATGTAAATTAGTTCACAGAGGACCAGAATATTTTACTCCTTAGATTTATGAAGCTAATTTTGAGATGAGAAAACACGTATTCTTATTTAATATTATTTTTTCACTCAAGGGCTCATGTATTGTCTGTTTTCAGCTTTTATAACACTTTCCAACATAGTTGAAAAGTGTTTATGACTTTGTTCATTCTGTCTGTCTGTCTGTCCGTTAGCACGATAACTTCCATAAAAATGACTTTATCAAAATGAAATTTTAGTATGTTGTTCAGACAGTATGTGGGACCTATGGGAATATAAATAAATAATATCACTCAATTAGTTTTGGATTGAACTCTGATTGAAAAAATGAAATACATTGAACCCTATGGGACTTAATTTTTCAAACATTTCTTAAGTAAATTAAAAAATTAACAAATTGCTTCGAAAATTTTAGGAAATATTCAAATTATGGCATAAAATATATAAAAAAAATTTCAGAAAAATATATTCAGTAGTTTTTAAATAAAAATTAAAATAATAATTACACCCATTATATGAAGAGATCACGTGACCATTATATGAAGGATCATCTGACCCACTTCAAAATAAAATATGGCATCCATCTTGTGTCAAAATCGTGATTTTTAAAGTTCTTTTTAATTTATATTTAGTGTTGGGTCCATCCTAAAACCGCTTTATTGTTGCTTAATTTCTGTGCATCAATATTCTAAAACAATGCAATTACAATATATTTGAGTTTAAATGATCATCAAACTTTGATTATTTCTACAACGAAGCCTAATTTTCACTTATGGAGATTGTAAACACATCAAACTGTAAGATGGGTTGTATAAGAATTGCTGAATTTCTTTAACGCAAAATTATTTAGTGCTGGAGTCTGCAATATAGCTGATATGAAACAGTCATTGATTTTTCATAGAGAACAGATGATTTTATAGCAGACTTTTTGAAGTTCTCTTTAGCACATAATTAAATTACATTTCCTCCATGGTTTTAAGTTTGTAAGTTAAATAAATTATTGTAGTATTGTGATGAATGAAAGGAATAGAATAAAAGTTTATGAATTAAATTTTTACTGCTTTTTCATAGAGAGCCAGGCGATTTATATTTCAATGATGTCATTTGAATACATTTCATTTTTTTCGATGAAGTTTTCAAATATAATAAATTATTGTAGTATTGTGATAATTTTAAAAATATTGCCGCTGAATGTATCGCATTTTAGAGATGTTTAAATAAAATTGTATTGCAGTTGGAAAGTGTTTCATAATCAATGCTTTACGCATGATTGATCTGTCTTGTTGTAAGAGTATGTGATAATTATTTATCCATTGCACAACACAACTTCAGTACTTATCTACTTGCTGCATTGAGGAACTTATGCACATGCTGCAATGAGTACTTATACAATGAGTATTTACGCAATGATTGGTGCAATGAGTACTTATGCAATGAGTACTTATGTACACAACTTCAGTACTTATCACTTGCTACAAATTTACAACTCTTTACGGAAAGTTCCTTTAATTTTACATTTAGCCTACCAATACAGAGGCTATACTTAGAAGTGCTCTGCTTTGCAAGAGGAAAAAGGTCCTGAAGAATATAATGCATCAAATGCAATGCTAGTACCAATGGTTTCTATGCATCTCAGTGCTTGGATAAAAATATTATCAAGATGATAGACCACTGTAACTTCATACATACAGAGAGAGGGGGGTAAAAGAAAGGAATATCAATCACTGGATGCATCAAAGGTTGGCATTTTTTGAGCAATAACAAAATAGTAAGAAAATTGTGGGCTAGACTTTAGAATAGACTTTGAGACCAAGAAATTAAAAGTGAATGAGAAAAACAGAAAATTATATGGTTTGACTGAAGTTTTATAAAATTAAACAGAGGGAATTATGGTAGACAATAATAAGTTATTGACAACAAATTTATTATACAATAAATTTTGTCACATGCCACTGAACAATATCACACATACCACTAGTTGAAACCACTAATATAGGGAATCTGCAGAAGAACTTTTGTATGCACAGTTAAAAGTAACAATAAAAAATTAGCGCTGAATTTTTCTACAAACTTCCTACTCTTTTTAGTGTATTACTTTTAACCACTGGTACATACTAATATTTAATAATTTTGAAAACTTTTTCATAAATGAAAAAAATGTATTAAAATGTAATTAAAATTTTAATTTAATATTGACTGTTGAATTTCAGTTAATGTTTATTTGACTTTACTTAAAAGAAATAGAATCTATGATAGATAGAAATATAAATTTGGCTCACTTCATATAGTTGTTCCACAGGGAGGTACTTCTCAAGTCATGTTATCAATCCACCTGCACATCCTTAAGTAAAATTGTGGATTTATTATAATAAAATTAATATTAAATTGTGGATTTATTATAATAAAATTTATATTAAACATTTTAATTATTTCTACAAAGCTTTGTTAATTGTTATGTTCCCATTGATCTGGTAACCAAAAGCAATTACAACATCCCCTTTGAAAGATGTTTTAAATGAAAAAAAAAAATCCCCTTCTTATATTTTATTTTCAACATCAGATTTTAAAGAATAAGATATAGACAAAAAAATAATAATACATAAAAAAATTGCTGTGCTTGCTTCAAACAAAAGAATGCAAAACAAAAGATATACTATGGCCCAAAAAAAGTAGTACATAATTTTCTAAAACAAGTATATGCTGCAAATTTTTCTGGAAGCATACAGTGGCTAACAGATTTTATAAAGCTTGAAAAATGCAAATAGTTTTAGCATAAGTATGAATTAATTTTTCGGGGAAAAATATTAAAATGCTCACCTGTGTGTGGAAGCAAGTTGAACATTAACATGACTGGCTGTTTGAAAGAAAACAATTATTACTAAATAATATAATGTGAAAACACTTTTTTACATTAAAACAAGTTCTAATAAAACCATAATTTTATAATTTATGAAAATGAAATCCTTATGATTGACAATACCAAGATTTTTTTTTTTTATTAATCTCTCTTAAAACAAAAGCATCCTTCATACAACAAAGATTACATCCCTTGAGGTCAGGCTGCTATTATCCCAATCACCAGCTTACAATCTTTAGTATAGTTATACTGAGACATACCATAACATATTCTCAGATCAGACTATCTTGGAAACCCTTTTAAATTATTATGTTCCAGTTAGATAAAATGATTAATATATTAGAAAACTACAGATTATTTTTCAGTTTTCCCAAGAAAATTTGAAAAAAATTGAAGTAACACACATGTTTTTTTATTTCTTACTCATACACTTATTTGAATCACATTGGTATAAAATGCAAATTATTCAATAAAGTGGCTGATTCAATTAAATGATGAAAAAATATTCTTACGATAGTAACATTTCTACTATAGTAAATTATATATAACATTTTAAAAGTAAAAATGGTAATATATCTAATGATTTAAATGGATATTGAAACAATATAAGATACCCTCATCATGAACATCCATTTATTGCAGCAAGCTTTATATAACATCAATGGCATTATATAGTGATATAGTGGATGTTTAAGCAACAAATACCTGCAGTACCCCAGAACTTTCTGGCTATTATATTAGATCAGATACAATACACTGAAGTGACTAAATGACTAGAAGAGAGGAAGGAGCAGATAGTTCTAGAACTCAATAAGTAAAAAACACTTTGTGCAAAGGATAAGGAAAACTTGAGTAATGCATTTTAACATAAATAAAGCAATAATGCAGCATACATCTGTTTCAAGGATATGCTGGATCTCCTTCATCAGAGCAATAGAAACAACAAACTCAAAGTCGTAAAGATGAAATGGGTTTAGATGACTGACAAAATGGACTCAGATGGCCCATTTTGTCTAAGTCATGACTTCAGGTTTGTTGGTTCTCTTGCACTGATGAAAGAGATCCATCATATCCTTGAAACATCTGTATGTAGCACTATTATTTTATTTATACTTAAATGCATTGCTCAAGTTTTCCTTAGTTCTAGAATATTTGAAATGTTTAATTAGGGAGATTTTACAAAATAAGGCAGAACATTCTTACACAAGTTCCTGGAAAAATATACAAAGTACCAATACAATGGCTTTTCAATGAGGAAGATCCAGAATTTGTTAGGAAAGAGAAGTTTGAGATGAACAGATTTACAGGGATAGTTTACAGATTAGAATCAATGCACTAATGATTCAAAATGATATGTGATAAGCATATTTTACAAAGAGAATTTACTATGATAGCTTAAAGAATTAAATTACTGTAGAGGCAAGATGAAAATAAAGAAGTTTTTGCTAGGGCAGGCTCAATTGCATGGGAAAAGAATGAGTTAGGTTAATTAAATTTTGTAGGAGCATTTTTCTGAGAAATTACTTTGGAATAAAGATTTATGAAAAATGGATGATTTTGATAAGGGAGATTAAAATTTCTATATCATATATATGTAATACACACTGATACAAACACAGAAAGCATATTGGTGTGTATTACATATGGTTGAATTACTGATAATTGCCAATTTTGTGTCCCTTGAGCTTCAAAAGAAAAATTATAAATAAGACATATGTTTGCAGCATTTGTTTAGAATACAATCTGTTCTACATAGCTTTCAACAAAAAATTATTTTTTAATATAAGATATGGGTTTGACTTCGTAAAACTGCAAATTTGTCACTGTCCCCCGGTGATGAGTTGAGTTTTCATCTCTTAATTACACCAGTAAAAAACATAAATAATGAAAACAAATGGATGAAGAAATTATAATTTTAACTTTTAGAAAAATCCATTTTGTAAAAATTCAAACAATAGTTATTTCCAAAATTGCTTGTACATGCTTATCCCTGAAAATCGGTGATAGTATGAGGATGTCAGAAAAATCATATTTTTCATCCACTAGATAGTGACAGCAACAATTTAAAATCAAGTAATCATTATTTAGAACATTGTGATTAATAGGTAAGTGAAAAATACAATTTTATTATTTATTTTTAATGTGTATATTTCTTATCTGTCATTCCTGACACACATTTAATTATTGCTAATCTGAATGAAAATTTCAAAATAAGCTGTCTTCTATTAGCCCATAAAAGCGAGTTTTGCATAGTGTATGCTTTGTTTTACAGTGTTAGTTCTGATTTCTGTATGGAACAAAAATAAGCCAAAACTTCATTCCTGTCACGGTAATTTTTGGTACGTGAATATGTGGAATGATTTATATCACCATAATGAAGCACAGTCGGAATCAGCTTTGAAATGATGGTAGGACTTTTTTCTTTTGGCTGAAGGCGGTTAGCAAATAATATAAGGGAAATGAGTTTTCTCATATTTTAATAAAGCTGGCGATAACTGAAGCTACTGCAACATGCTAATCTAGACACAACTTTATATTTTCCTTCCTATCTTCCTGTGTTTTGATGCTGATGGACTCAACATAAACAAATACAAGCTCCTATAAATGGTACAAAAGAACCCTAATCCGGAAAGCTATATTTTTTAATACTGGTTTTAGAACAAAAATGTTTACAGAGTTCAAATTTTCCAAACTTTTTGCCCCAAAATGCATACAAAACATGGAATAATGTAACAAAATTTAAAGTTAAAAAAATGAATAAAAACAGTTTTGAAAGTGTTACCAGGTGGAAGGGAGAATATATTTGAATCTTCCCCTTTCTGCTATTTCCATTCTGTTTTTTTTTAATGTAAGAAAACATATTGTGGGACATGCTTTCTTTGGCACTAGATGACAGCTTAATCTTATTATTTTTATTTATTTTTTTGTGGGTCAAAAATGTGTTGTAACACATGGTCAAAAATGTGTGGTAACACAACTCACTGAAGTATTTTTTGAAAATAAGACTGGGAAAAACACTCGTACAGGCATCCTTTCCCATGATGTGAATCTAGGGTTACCATATGCCAAAGTTTGAAGAAGGGTTGCCAGATTTGGCAATGTATCACCTATTTGGCCACTTTCTGAAAGTTTGAGAAGCACTTTGAAATAGCGATAATTCTACGAGATATTTCTAGAAGTTTTTATAGAGAGTCTATAAAAGGAGTCATCACTCTGAGAGCAGTTGATGTGATACAAGCTTTTGTCAATGTTTTGTGAAATGATTTTCATAAATATTTTGAGAATAGTATCAGTTATTTTGCAAAATTAGTAGAGCATTTAAGTTGCAAAATAAGTAGAGCATTAGTAGAGCATGCCAGAAAGGTGTAAGGTAACCGTTTGCGGTTTCTTTGTCAAATAGTTGTTTACGGCCTTTCAGTATAATGAAGTCACTTGATTCGGAATTTCAAACAGGGGCTTATTTGGAGTTAGGATAATTTGGGTAAAATAATGTATCGGAGAGGAAAATTTTAATCAATGAATTCTTTCACCAGACAGTTGTGACTGCTGGACAGAGGTGAATTTATTATGAAACTAATAAAACTAAAGCTGCAGGTCTAAAAACAAAAAGGCGACATCCTAAAAACCCAGATTATGAATGTTTCATCTGCACTTTACATAAACATATTTTCTTTTATAAATTTGCACTCCATTTTTTTTCTTCTTTTTTTAAAATCATAATTTAGACTACTAGGTTTTAAATTTCCATATTATTTTAGGAAGGCAATTCTGAGATGGCAATGTCTGAGAAAAAATGTTTGAATTTGCTCATAAATAATTCCTTTAGACTACCATTTTCACTAATGCCAGTGGCAATAATTCTCTGCGATACAGCTATAACAAACTGATTCAGCTTCTTAATGAAGGACATTGAAAACGATAAAGCACGCGAAAAATAATAAAGCATAGGCTTGTGATTTAGCTAGCTACACAACTGCTTACTTAGTTCACTAAACGTAAAAGGAAAGGAGGCAAGTGTTTAATTTACTTATTCAATAATACAATGTATATGTAAACGTAAAGTATTGTAACAGGTTCAAAACTCCTTTTCTTGGAATAATAGATGGATTTTGAGCATCCCAGAATACGAGTAAACTATTTTTTCTTTAATTATGTCTATGTTTTTGTCTGGATGTCTTTTGCACAAACTGAACCATTTAAATGAAATTTTGTATGATTATTTCAATGTGTAAACATAAAAGGTTTATTTTCAGGGAGATTGTACCAGAGAAAAGTCCTCATCTTCTCAAACATGCTAGTCTCAAATCGTAAAATATTATAAGAAATTAACTATCTTACAAATGCTACAAAAATATTCTATATGCTAATTTTTATTTAAAAGAGAATGACATTTTTATAGGATGCTAATTTGTGCTCTTCTTGTGATATTACACTTATTTTTACTTTCTCATATGTAGTGTTGAAAAAGTATTGTTTCTACGAAATTTTTCTATTTCGAGACTTTGGTGCCAATATATGTTTTAGGACCTTCTGAATGTTTTGACTATTTTTAAAGTGATGTCTGTCTGTGATCGATTTCTTGTGTACATGATAGCTGCCACAAATATAAATGCACTTTCACGAAACTTTATATTCGACTTTGTTATCGAAAAATCTAGAACTAGATAGATGTAATTAAATTCGACTGAAAACCTCTAAATTTATTCAAAATTTTATATTTTCTTAACATGGCAGCGTACGACAAAATGTGACATAATCATGCATAAAAGGGGTTATTTATGGCCCAATGAACACGAAACCTAATAGTTTCAATAATTGTAGTGAAAAAACAGCAGAGACACAATTTTTGTATTTGTGACGTTGTTAGCCCCTCATAGGGCAAATTACCCCCCCCCCCCCCCCATTGGGTACATTGCTAAGCTTGGTATCAATCAAAAGTTATTTTCGAGCCTTACAAAATGAAGGGTAATATTCTATAATTGTGATCATTTGAAACAATGATACAAATTTTTCAATTTTTTTCTTGTATTATTAAAAATTAAATAAATCACAAGCTGCCAAAATAATTATTTTGGTAGAAAGTCGAGTTGAGCCACATTCCAGTTAATTTTTACTTTCTCATACTACAAAATATAATATAGAGCAGGTATGGGCAACCTTTGGAACGTTGGGGGCTGAAGTTTAGGATATTAATGAAGTCGCAGGCCGTAGATAATAGTTAGTTGTGAAAAAATAATAATGATACGGTTTATTTTATTTTATATTTATAAAGTATAATGCTAAAGTTAAATGAATCAGAATAATATCGAATTGATTAAGTATTTACTTACAATCAGCAGAAATTAATGAGAAGCTTGAGCTTGAACTTGAGAAACAAGATAATCAATGATGACATCAATCCCACTAATACACAGGCGCAGAGTGTTTTCCAAATTTTCATCTGTAAGCCTGGTTCGATACTTCGATTTATTAGTTTTCATCATGGAAAAGAACTGTTCACATTTATAAGTGCTTCCAAATGCGCAAATCATTTTTCTTGCAAATGCTCTCAGCTGTGGGTACTTTTCTTTGGCAAGGTATGTTCTGTAGAAATCACTTAGCTCCAGGTCTTCAAATTTTGACTTCAAATGCGTGTCTTCCTGAAGCTCGATCTACTCCATTTGCAGGTGTGTTGGAGCCTTCTCTACGTCACTTTTCATTGGAGTAGCAAAAAGGTTAAAGCAGCTATCTATGTTTTCGAAGTCGGAAAATCTATTAAAAAATTACTCCGACAGTGATTTTAGTTTTTCAGCATATTGAGTGTAATCAATATTTTCGTGACTGGATAGTGTTGAAAAATGATAACAGCTTTCAGATCGCATTTGTGTTTCCCACAAGTGAATTTTGTTCTGGAACGATTTCAGATGGCTATACAATTCGTTTACTAACTGACCTTATTTTTGAAGCTTCAAATTCAACTCGTTTAAGTGACCCGTGATGTCAACTAGAAATGCTAAATCACGTAACCATTTCTGATCACTGACTTCAGGCAATGGTTTTTCTTTGATTTCCATAAAATTGGCCATTTCCTGTGCAAGATCGTAAAATCTTTTTAGCATTTTGCCTTTGCTTAACCACCTTACTTCGCAATAATATGGCACATCACCATGTTTTGAAGAGAGGTCATCCAAAAATGCTTTGAACTGGTGATGGTTAAGCGCGTGGGATCGAATAAAATTTATGGTCTTTACTACCACATCCATAATGTTCTGCAATTGGATGGACTTAGAACACAAGTTTTGTTGGTGGATAATGCAATGTAGGATTATTAAATCATCTTTTTGCACATTTAAGTCAATTGCTTTTTCTTTCAAAATTCTGATGAAACCCTTTTGTGAACCGGCCATAAAAGGTGCACCATCTGTGCAAAGCCCAATCAATTTATACCACTGCAAATCATACTGTTCGATAGCACTTTTAACCTCACGAAAAATATCTTCACCAGTAGTGGTCCCTTTTAGAGGCTGTAAAGCCAGCAATTCCTCAGTTACAGTAAATTCTTTGTCAACGCCTCGTATAAAAATAGCTAGTTGCGCTGTATCAGACAAGTCGGTGCTCTCTGTTGGCGACTGGGAAATATTTCAGAAATTTTAGTGCCGTTTGCCCATTCCTTATAATTCTGGTGTGCTGGTATTACTATTAGCAGAGTAGAAGTTTAGCAGAGGATGATATGCAGTTGTGAAGTGTGCTTCAATAAAAGGCAAGTTCGTCAAAACACAAACACAACTTTTATTTTTGTGAGATCCATTGCATAAGTTATAGTTACAAAAGCACTGTAACATTCGTTGCAAAGCAAGTAGTATATACAAAATGAGCTAGCAAGCTCATAAAAAATGGTTTGTAAATAGTTTATGACTAGGCATACACTCTCAGTTACTCGTACAGCTGCTATAACATTGGTAAGTAGAGAAAATCTACATTACCATAAATGTCGTGCACGTTAACGAAGCCACCATCGTCAGGTCACACGTCATGGCATTACTCTGAGTCCAAGACAGCGAAAAATTAACTTGGTCTCTTTAAAATTGAAAGAGCCAATACTAGAAATATTTTTATCGAACTTTCCGAAATAACTATCGGAACTTGACTCCTACTTTGTTTAAGCAACTTATCTGAAAATGCTAACGTACTGCAACATACTCACACCGAGTAGTTGCTAAGCATCAGATCACACGATCTATCTATCGATCAACCTATCGATCAGACAACCAGTCTATCAATGATCAAGACAAGACAAGATAAGATCTAATATTCTATCAAAGATAAGTAACTGAGAATGCATCCTATCATATATACACAGTGATGGGTACGCTCCGGAACTCAACCGTTGACGGCAGCGCCCTCACAATATGCAAATCAGGATGCGCGCGCGGCGAGAAGGCGATTTGTGTTGGAAATAATCAATACATCGCGATTCACGTTCCTGTGAACGGGCGTTTATGCAAATTTAATATGAACGACTCTTCCCGTTCACCGGCGTGAACCGTGACGTTTTTCAACATGAGGTTTCATGCAAATCAGTTCTCAATGCGTACGCATCTGATTTGCATATCCGGGGGCGTTTCCGGAACTGTCCATTCTCGGATATATAGGGCAGAGGTTTCTTGAAGCAAATGAGAAGGTCGGAGTCGATCGAGATCAGACGTCTGAAGAAGTCAGACGAGATAGACACTGATGGTCTGATGCAGGCAGACAGAAATGTTTTTTTGACAGAAGCACTGCGGAATATCGTTTGACGACGGTGAATAGTCGAAACGGATGCAGATGTGGTCAGTTTGGACCAGCATGTATTGAACGTTAAATTTACTTACAAACGTTCGGAAGCCGCTTTAAATATTTTCCTGATGTTTTATCCTTTGGTTTCCCTTTGCCAAGTGATGGTGGCTGAAATACACGCAAGTGATAGAGGTAGTATAGTAACTTACTACCAAATGCTTCAAGGAATCCCTGTCTAGTCATTTACAACTAAAAATCTTTTGTACATAGTATATTTTTGATGTTTTACGGCATGGAAAATTACCAGGTACGTGTAATATGCCGAGTTGTGTTTTTCACCAAATAAAGTGAACGAAGTTTTTCTTTAAAACTGGACTTGTGTACTTTCATGACCCAGCCAACACTTATTGACTCTGACAGTGCGTGCTTTGCTATCTTCAAATTTTAAATTTTCCAACAGAAACGGTTACGGGGCCAGTTCAACGCCCAATAGAGTCATAAGTGCAAGTATCTTTAAAGAAATCGTTCCAGTGTTCAGATGGGGGCCGCACATGGCACCATTTTGAAGTTCGTGTGAACAACGAAACGCAACAGTGTAAACGTAAACAGTGTACAAGAACTTTTGCTTCTGCTTCTTCAAAACTACGAGTGGCCATGGAGGCAAGTAGAACGGAGTTGCTGACGCGGGACAACTACGTCACCTGGTGTACCGACATCTCATTCGTCCTCAAGGGAGAAGGATGTTTCGGACACGTAGATGGAAGTGCTAAGCCTATCGAGGAAGATGCAAGTCGCCGCGACTATGATGATTTTTATCGCCGGAAAGACCGAGCATTAGCCATCATTTATCAAAGTTTATCCTCGGAATACAAGGAGTTGATAAACGTCACCGACGAACCTAGTCAAGTATGGAATACCTTGAAAGAACATTTTCAAGCGCCTTCCAGAGCCAACCTGGTTAGATTACTAGATGAGTTCTTCGACGTTCGGCCGGAGCCAGACGAGCCTGTTGATATTTTTTGCTCAAGACTGCGGAAGGCCGTGACGAGGCTTAAAGACGCGAAACACCCCATTGAAGACCTATATGTAGCATTCCAGTCGATACGGTACCTTCCGGAAGAATTCCGAGGTATCGTTCAAATTATATATCGATGGAATGACTCGGACTTCAAGCTCAGCAAAATACAAGCAGAGCTAGCAGCGGAGGAGAGCCGGCTGAGGCAGCAAGCAAGTGACTTTTCCAAAACTGTGAGTTCAAATTCTGCATATTTTACTTCTAAGAAATTTGTAAATAGAGTAAATGTGTCTAAACTTAAATTTCCAAATGTATCTCATAATGTGTCTAATGTAAATACTTCTAGTCATAATGTAAATATTTCTAAAAGTAAAATTAAGTGTTTTAAGTGTAACAAACTAGGTCATACTAAATCTAATTGCAGTAGAAATAATGGATCTAGTATTGTGGAATTTCTTGGGTCTCCACAGATTGAGGCTAATACTGTAATCGATCCTAGCGATAGACTCAGCTGGGTAGTAGACACTGCTGCTACGCGACATTTCTGTAATAACATTAAGTTATTTTCAAAATTTAATGAGTGCAAAGGCACTTCAATGTCGCTAGCAGTAGGGGATGTCGAAAGTCCAGTTGAGGCTATCGGGACGGTGGAAATGTATGTCCAATTTAAGGATAAGCAAAGTATTATCAAATTGGAAAATGTTATGTATTCTCCTAAACTTAGGAGAAATTTATTAGCTGCATCTGTTCTTGAGGAACAAAATTTTAGTTTTAATGGAGCTAATGGGGTTCTATGGTTTTTTACACCTAAAGGGGAGAAATTCTTTTATGCAAAAAGAAAGGATGGGTTGTATTTTTTAAAACCTAAGTATAGTACCCAGGAACAACATAACGTAGAAAACCGTCAATCTAAAGATAGGGATCAACATGGAGACAAGAAACACAAAAAGGATAAGAAATCCAAGGATAGGGATCCTAGTGCTTCCAGAAAAATAGACAAAGTAAAAATAGCACCTAATCTTAAAGAAACTAAATTTAAATCTGACAAAACAAAAACTAAGCAGAATAGAAATGTGGATAGTTCAATATCTAAGCCTAGCAGTTCTGTAACTGAACTTAATAGTACAAACTGTCTTTGGCATAAACGATATTGCCACATAAACGCTGAATATCTCCTCCAAACCAGCAAAGTTTCTGCCGTAAACGGACTTCCTAGGCTTAAATACAAAAAGTTAAATTGTAAATCGTGTAAATTGGCTAAGTCTAGGAGAGTATCGTATAAACCCACCGGTAGGATAAGGTCCACTAAACCATTGCAATTGTTACACATGGATGTGTGTGGTCCCTTACCCACAGCCTCATATGGTGGGAACAAGTATGTCTTAACTATAACAGATGATTATAGTAGAAAAGTTTTTGTTTACCTCATGAAACAGAAGTCAGAAGTATTTTCACATTTTAAAGAGTTTCAGGCCAGAGAAGAAAGGCAGTTAGGTACTAAAATTCTATGTATCCGGACGGATAATGGGATGGAATTCTGCCATGATAAGTTCAAAAATTACCTGAAGGATATCGGTATTAAGGCTGAGAGGACTAACACATATACCCCACAGCAAAATGGAGTATCAGAGCGATTCAACTTAACCGCATTTGACTGTGTTAGAGCCATGTTGAACGACTGCAAATTGCATGACAGATTCTGGGCGGAAGCAATATTGTGTTTTGCATACACTAAAAATCGAATATGTCACAAATTTAAGACAAAAACACCACATGAACTCTACAGTGGTAGAAAACCTTCAGTCAAACATCTTAGAACCTTTGGTTGTAGAGCATATGTAGGCAAACCCAGTCAGCTCAGAAAGAAGTTAGACATGAAAGCTACAGAAGGGGTGATGGTAGGCTATGCTACTAAAACTAAGGGCTATAGGATATTTTTGTCAGGGGAGAAACGAACAATTGAGACCTGCAATGTGAGGTTTGATGAGGGTGATGTAGTGGAAGGCATCCTGGACCCAATTTGTCCCAGAAATATCTCCTCAGGGATATCAAGAGATAACCTTTCAGAATACTCTGACGGGGAATATCCGAGAGGGCAGTCTGATGGGGGGGCAGGAGAGAGTGAAGACACTGGTGACGATCCGTCTGAATCCAGTGAGGAAACGGACTCTGCTGCTGACTCCAGTATGACTCCTTGCTCGGATATTGCTTGGCAGCGAAAGACGGTTCCAAGACCCGATGGGAGTAGAACCGATGTGTATTATTACGCTCAAGGAGATAATAAAAGGCTGAGGTCGCACAATGATGTTAAGAAATATTGTGATAAAAGGAATATACAATTTGATCAGCAACTGTTTAATTTTCGGGAAAATAAAGGTCTTAAAAGGGTCAGAGGCAGACCAGAAGCAAGCAATATTGAAATAAATATACCAAAAGGGTACAACGCTGCTATTAAATCTTCCCAGTCCGAAAAATGGTGTAATGCTATGGATGAAGAAATGGCCGTAATGCAAGAGAGGGGTGTCTGGGAACTAGTTCCTGCATCCACCTCACAAAAGCATATAGGCAGTAGATGGGTCTACACCATTAAGAAAGACGAGAATGGGAAAATCAAGAGGTTTAAAGCTCGTTTGGTAGCCCAGGGGTATGGTCAGAAAAAGGGAGAATCATACGATGAAGTTTTTAGCCCTGTTGTTAACTTCAACTTAATTAGAGCATTCTTCTCAATTTTCGTATGCATGCTTGGTTGGATGCATTTCCAATTAGATATCAAATCTGCCTATCTCTATGCTAAATTGAGTCAAAAGGTATATATGAAACAGCCTCAAGGTTATGTCAATCAGGAACAGCCTGATTATGTTTGTTTGTTGAAGAAAGCCATTTACGGTCTTCATCAAAGTGGAAGAGAATGGTTTAATGAACTTGACACCAAATTAAAAGAATTAAATTTTTTAAATTTTTTAAATTTTTTTTGGTGTAATTGTGCATATATTTACAATAGCAAAGTTCTTATGCTAGTCTATGTGGATGACATAATTCTCTTCTCAAAGTATCAAAGGGACATAGACCACATTGTTTCATTACTTAGCATAGAATTTGATATCAAGGTATTAGGAAAAATTAGAAAACTTTTAGGCGTGGAATTTAAAGAGTGTGACAATAAATTTTTTATACATCAAAGTCAGTATATAGATAAAGTATGTCAAATGTTTCAACAGTATAAATATCCAGTTACTTCACTTCCCATTTCTAAAGGGAATATTCTAAGTAAAATAGATTGTCCAAAGACAAGTGAAGAAATAAAGCAAATGCAAAGTTTTCCTTATAGGAGCTTAATTGGGTGTTTGGCTTTCATATCTAGTAGGACTAGACCTGATATTTGTTACGCCATCAATATATTATCTCAATTTCAAGAAAACCCTGGAATTAAGCATTGGGATGCATTGTTAAGACTTTTAGGATATGTTGAAAAGACTAAAAACTATATGTTGAATTTATCTAACATTCAGGAGTTAAAATTGAATTGTTATTCAGATTCTGACTTTGCTGCAAACAGAGATGACCGTGTTTCACTTGGAGGCATGATACTCTTTATTGACAATGTACCTATTTCTTGGCGTACCTTTAAACATAAGTGTGTCAGCTTATCAACCATGGAAGCTGAATACGTATCACTAACTGAAGCCGCTAAGGAAATGGTATGGGTACAAAACATAATAGAAGAATGTCATTTACTTGGGTTAAACTTTAATAAAAGTAACAGTGTTATTTTTAGCGACAACCAAGCAGCCATTAATTTTTCTAACTCTCCAATTGAAAACAATAGAACTAAGCATATTGATGTTAGATATCATTTCCTAAGAAATTTAATAGTCAATGAATCTTTTAATGTTAAATTTGTAAATAGTAAAGATAACTTAGCAGATCACTTTACTAAACCAATGACTAAGGAAATAATACTTAAATTTTGTAATAAAATTTTTAAAAACTAAATCAAAACTTTTTGAGATTAAATGTTTAGTCTAAAGAAAATTTTAAATACTAAATTGAATTTACAACTTGGGAATTTTTTTTAAGATGTCATATATATACATTATTGTTTATCTTAAACCTCATTGATATAAGATAGTATATCTTGAGTATAAATTTTTGTGATATTGAATCTTTTTCACTTTACACCTTTGTATATACATCCATTTTCCATGACCCGCATGATGCTAAATAATAGCTTATGTGTATAAAATTTTGTATTTTTCAACTTGGTAAAAAGTATGTGTTGAAAGTTTTGATAAAGGAATTTTATTATCTAATTACTTGCATCATGTATTTTTAAATATTTGGTATATCAATGCAGTCTAATAGTATTAATTATGTATACTTATATTGTGTTAATAGACTAAATTTTTTTAAGCTTTTTGAATTATAGTGTTTATACTCAAATTTAAAGTAAACTTAAATTCTATGCTTATACAAAATCTTAATCTTTTAAAGTTAACTTGTTTAATATGATAATGTGCTTATACTTAAATTTTGGATACTTATAATTAAATTTAAACTAAAATTTCAATTTTTGAATGCTGATACTTAAGCATTGAAGTTGTGTTGTATATAAATTTCTACTTGATGTGAAATGTTGTTGTTACAATATTGTCGACAATACTTGACTATTTTTCAGATGCTATAAGTACTTATGCATTTTATTTTAAATTTAATAATGATATAATACTTTAAATTTTTTCCTTCATTATATGTTTGATAGGATACTGGGGGCCTTGGTGTTTATTGATATACCTTGGTTTCTCAGAGTAGGTTTTCTTTTGCATATGCATTGAGACTTAAGGATTTGCATGAGGGGGCCGATTGTTGGAAATAATCAATACATCGCGATTCACGTTCCTGTGAACGGGCGTTTATGCAAATTTAATATGAACGACTCTTCCCGTTCACCGGCGTGAACCGTGACGTTTTTCAACATGAGGTTTCATGCAAATCAGTTCTCAATGCGTACGCATCTGATTTGCATATCCGGGGGCGTTTCCGGAACTGTCCATTCTCGGATATATAGGGCAGAGGTTTCTTGAAGCAAATGAGAAGGTCGGAGTCGATCGAGATCAGACGTCTGAAGAAGTCAGACGAGATAGACACTGATGGTCTGATGCAGGCAGACAGAAATGTTTTTTTGACAGAAGCACTGCGGAATATCGTTTGACGACGGTGAATAGTCGAAACGGATGCAGATGTGGTCAGTTTGGACCAGCATGTATTGAACGTTAAATTTACTTACAAACGTTCGGAAGCCGCTTTAAATATTTTCCTGATGTTTTATCCTTTGGTTTCCCTTTGCCAAGTGATGGTGGCTGAAATACACGCAAGTGATAGAGGTAGTATAGTAACTTACTACCAAATGCTTCAAGGAATCCCTGTCTAGTCATTTACAACTAAAAATCTTTTGTACATAGTATATTTTTGATGTTTTACGGCATGGAAAATTACCAGGTACGTGTAATATGCCGAGTTGTGTTTTTCACCAAATAAAGTGAACGAAGTTTTTCTTTAAAACTGGACTTGTGTACTTTCATGACCCAGCCAACACTTATTGACTCTGACAGTGCGTGCTTTGCTATCTTCAAATTTTAAATTTTCCAACAATTTGTATGAATGGCATGTTCTGTTCTCGTCACGAGTCGTTCACGGGAACGGTAAAACCATTCTTAAAATGAAGACACGTTCCCGCGATAACGAGAATCGCGACGAAAACAGAACCAAGTTTCTAACACTCTCATCCAAAGCAATTAAAAATGTTTTAAAATCAGTCACACGATCAGCCAACTTTTTCTTGATATCAACAGCCATCATATCTATACGTCGAACAACAGTACAACTTGATAAGCTTATTTTCTCAAATTCTTTTTTCTTTTCGGGACATAAAACATCTGAAATTTCTAACAGGCACTCTTTGACAAATTCTCCTTCAGAGAATGGTTTCGAAGACTTTGCTATTTTTGAACAGACTATGAAGCTAGCTTTCACAACATTGTCCAGTTGTGTCCTTTGTTTATTAAGCAATTGTTGCTGTTTGTCCAAATTGTTGATTAGCCTTTGAATTTTATCTTTTCGCAACTGACCCGTGAGTGTATGCTGAGTAATATGCTTACTGTAATGCCGCTTCATATTGTATTCTTTTAAAACAGATATGGATTCATTACACAACAGGCAGATAGGCTGACCATTGTGCATGATAAAAAAGTATTTATAAGTTCATCTTTCTTGAAATTGGCGGCATTCCGTGTCTACTTTTCGCTTTTTTACAACAGAGATATTTTCATACACTTTCTGAACTAAGAAAACTTAAAAACAAAGCAAAAACTATCTCCATGCAACGTAACGCGATGAGTGTACCACCAACCTAAGAGCAGTAGGACACGTGACTGGGCTCACGATCGGACATTCTATAAATATCGGAGGGAAATGCAGAGGTGCTACCGTCGCGCTATCTTGTGGTGGTTCTCGTGGCTCGCAACTACAAATCAAAACTAAGAGTTCGCTATCCTATTTTCGACGATTTTTAAAACGATTTGAAAGACGGTGAAATCAGATGGACAACAGAAAAACTCACGCAGTTCAGGCTCCCCCCCCCTCACTCTCTTGTTGGCGAGAACCGAGAATATTTACTTTTTTTCGAGAGTGATTTTAAAATGTTCTGCGGACCGGATCAAAAGCCAGGGCGGGCCACATCCAGCCCGCGGGACGGGCGGTGCCCATATATGGTATAGAGAAAATATTGTTTTAAGATCCCCTGAACATGCTGTGACTATTTTTGGAGTGTTGCCCATCTATCCGTACTTTGGAGTGTTGCCCGTCTATGTGGTCGATTTCTTGGGTACATGATAGCTGCCACAAATATATATGGATTTTCATGCTAGATTAGGAAAAAAATTGACATAATCGTGCACAAAAAATGTTATGTATAGCTCAATGATCACGACAATAGTTTCAATCATTGTAAAAAAATAGCTGCAGTACATTTTTTGTGTTCGTGACATTATCAGTCTCCATGGCGTAGGCACTCATAAGGGAGAGCAGGGGGGTGAGACACGCTCCCCACTTGGACGTTATAGTCACAAAGGCAGGCATCATGCCAGTCGTTATTGTACGTCTTATCCTTGAGATTGCCTCCTCCTCGAAAAAGTTCTATGGGTGTACATGTCCTTCTTGGTCAAGTTACCCTTGGGAGTACATTTTCAAGTTTGGTATCAATCGAGATATATTTTCAAATCCTTTAAAGTAAAAGGTTAGATACTATAATTGTAGCCATTTGGATCTATGATACCGAATTTTTCTTGTATTTTTCCTTGTAAAATTGAAAAAAAGAAAAAGCACAAGCTACTTAAAAATGGATTCTGGTTTGAGAAAGTAGAGCGCAACAACACTCCAGTTAATTTTATTTCAATTGGGAAAAAAATCAATATTCTCACTATTATTCAGTGTTATGCTTTGTAATTGCTTTTTTCACAAGAAATGAATAAAACTAACTTTAGTAAAGAACTTTGGAACCGGATTAAAGAGCCACTGACAGCATAATATTTTGCCTAACATCTGTGTCAATAACCCCTTAAAAAAAAAAACTTTTGTTCTCCGATCATTCCGTGATGGCGCCATGCCAATAAATATACATCGCCGAAGTCAAAACATAGCGGCTGGACATCAGTAAACATGGACGCTGTGCATTTTTCCCATAGAGGAATAAAATGTAGCGAATAATTTGCCAAATAGTCTTGTTCTATGCTATGTGTTTCTGAATATCTCGTAGGGTAATTTTGCTTTGTGTTTTTTAAAATGAGTAGAAAGGTAATCCAGGGAAAGAACCTATTTAGTTATTTTAACAAAGTTTATGAAAATAATGTGCGTGAAAGTGATACTATGTCTACTGAGATGCCAACTTTTAAGGATTTTCCGTAGTTTATACGGATTTTTACTTCATCTTACAGTTTTGCGGACTCTCAAAACTACGGAAAATCCCGGGAAATCCATGCATCCCACCATTCAGTTCATATTCCCTGCTTTGCTGAGAGTCCAAAATTATCAGTTTGCATCTATTTTCTTCTTCTAATGATTTCATATCAGAAAAATGGATCCAATTTATTTTTATAGTGTAAGTAAAAATAAAGAAATATTTTACTAAAATTATATTTCGCTTAAATTATAAGATTGAGCAATTCAGTCTTTCTTCTCGGGCTTTGCTGAAAGTACACAATTGCCTCTCTCCATTAATCTCCATCCCCTTATTATTGCACATAAACTTGACTAAACTAGCTTATTTTCATATTTTGGTTGATTATAAAGGTTAATTTTTTAATCATTTTCATATTATTAGTACGATCGTGAACTTCAGTTTTATTGTTTCACCGTCGTTGCCGAGTGTACGCAATTATCCTTTTCCATCGATCTCCATTTCCCTATTGTTGCACATTAACTTGACTAAATTAGCTTATTTTCATAGTTTGGTTTATTATAAAAGTTAATTTTTTAATTATTTTCATATAAATAGTACGATCGTGAAATTCAGTTTTAATGTTTCTTTTTGCTGTCGTTGCCGAGAGCACACAATAATCCTTTTCCATCGATCTCCATCTCCCTATTGTTGCACATTAACTTAACTAAACAAACTTATTTTCATATTTTGGTTGATTATAAAGGCTAATTTTTTAATTATTTTCATATAAATAGTACGATCGCGAAATTCAGTATTTTGTTTCACGTGTGTTGCCGAAGGTACGCAATTATTCTTTTCCATCGATCACCATCTCCCTATTGTTGCACACTAACTAGACTACCGTGTTCATGCGGAGTACGATCACGTTAAACATGTGGGTCCGAAAGTCCTTCCGAGAGGTTGGTGGTAGGGGAAGGAGGGTACGGTCCCTGTGGATGCCTCCCCCACTGGGTTCCGGTCTAAATTGGGTGGCACTTCCCGACCGTCCAAACAGTTACCTTACACCTTTCTGGTAGGTCGGACGGTCTGGGTTTCAACAACAACACTAACTAGACTAGGGCGCGGTAGCCCATTGGTTAGCGTGCTGGAGTTGCACTCGGTAGGCCCGGGTTCGATTCCAGCCACTGCCAAAACTGCCGCCGTGTTCATGCGGAGTACGATCACGTTAAACATGTGGGTCCGAAAGTCCTTCCGAGAGGTTGGTGGTAGGGGAAGGAGGGTATGGTCCCTGTGGATGCCTCCCCCACTGGATTCCGGTCTAAATTGGGTGGCACTTCCCGACCGTCCAAACAGTTACCTTACACCTTTCTGGTAGGTCGGACGGTCTGGGTTTCAACAACAACACTAACTAGACTAAACTAGCTCATTTACATATTTTGGTTAATTATAAAGGTTAATTTTTTAATTATTTTCACATAAATAGTACGATCATGAAATTCAGTTTTTTTTTTGCAGGCGTTGCCGTTCTTTACTAATGCTTACTGATATTTTACCTCATTTGGCTGCTTTATCTAGGGGTTGACAAAAGAAAGATATCGGCTTAACAGAAATAGAACCAATTTTGGAAGCCATAAAACTGACCATTACAGAACTTAAAGAATCTCTTTGGTTCTCACTTTCAAAGCATCCACCACAATCTGACTAGCTTCTGGCCTGATTTTCATGTTAAATTTTCAGATGCGGAAGGAGCTACATTTAAAACTGAAATCTATGATTAATACATATAGTTTTTGATCACCTGTAAGCCAGACATGCCTATTATTACATCATTCCCTAGACTTTTTAGTACAAGCACCTCCAATCATGATGAAAATGAGGCCACTGAGAGTCTCTTTGATCATTATTCTAAACAAGGGAATCCACCAATATTAAACTATGAAGCTTCTAAATTAAAGTGGGTAGTTGCCTCCAAAATGATCAAAGGGCAATCATATAAAAATATGAGCACAAAGCAAATACTTTTGAAATTGGCTACAACACCTGAGCTCAGAGAATCATTTCCAAATTTATCAAAGCTGGCTACTGTTGCACTCTATACCTGTCGGTACAGCAGATTGTAAAAGAGAATTTTCATCCCAAGGTAGAATTTAGACCTGTTTACGAAACAGAATGAAACAGTCAACTCTGAATAATCTCATGGCTATTTCAATAGAGGGGTCAGATCCAGATGATTTTGATTATAACAAGGCAGCTGATGACTTTGCTTCTGAGAAGAAGAGAAAAATTCATGTGTAGAATTATTAGTATTTATTAATACTAATAAGTAATTATATTGTAATATTATATATAATATGTGTTGTAATTATTATTAAATGTAAGTTATGTTTACAGTTAAAGACGTTTGCGTTTCTGAGCATCGAAAAAATGTGTAAAACATAATACATCTGCTTTGACCACCCGGCTGTTGATTCACACCACCCGGCTGGTAAAAATTTCAAGGGAGAACACTGTTGTGGTATATAATAACTTTATTTAGTGAAATGATTTCAAATTTAGTAACACATATAGTGTCATTTAAAATAAAAATTAGTCAATTTGATGATTAAAACTTGAAATCAAATTTTGAAAATCAAAACTTTGGTTTCAATTACAAGGTAAAAGAATCCTTTTAAAAACAGCTTGAATTTTTCAAAACACAAAACAATGGCTTATTCTAGGCTCAAATAGAATACTTCCAGATTTTTAATGAAAAATTGCAATTTCCAAAGTTTTCCTTGAAATTTTGAGCTCAATTTAAATTCTCTGAGAATTCAAGGTTTTCCCCTGTTCTCTCTAAGACATATGAACCTTGCTAAAAATAAAGAAAACTGCTGCAAATTGATCACTAATTTATGAAATTAATTTGAGTTGAAAAGGAGAAATAAATATATTGGGAGCAAATTTAGTTTAAACAAGATAAACTCCCATCACAACAAACTTGGAATAATTTTTTTTTTCATAAATTATTCCCCCTCCCCCCTCAAAAATATGTTTTTTTCCCTATTATGGGCCCCAGTCAGGTTGAGCTGGTAAAATTGAAAATCCAAAGTATGAAAATATGCCATGAAAGGCAATGATAAGCTACATCTGATTTATCTAACTGCTCTGATTCTCTTACCCACTGTAGATGCATGTTATAAGTTCCTGATTTTGTTTATTTTAGGGTTCATACAGATCCAGCCAAGAAAAAATCAAAGACTATTCAAGGTCATTTCAAGGTAAAACACCAAATTTTCAAGGTTTCAAAATCGTTATTGGATTGTTGCAGATGTAAACTTATTTCGGAATAAAATAAAGTTATATGCAGTAAACATCCTATATTTTTGACTCTTGAATGTAAGAAATTACACAGAATGGCAAATATTTCATAGATGGCTATTAATTTAATATGATTCTACATTTCTTTTTGCATCGCATTGCAATATTCAACTATTAAATAATGAAAATAACTGTCAAATTTAACTATAAAACTAGGAAACAATAATTTTCTAATATATTTAAAATTTGAAGTAAAAAATTCTCTGACATCAAAATGTTTACAACTTAAAGTTTTATTATAAATTCAAGTTAGCACACATACACAAGTACATATATAAACAGATTTTCAATTTTATTTATATAGATATCAGACTCAATAAGTCTCCGGTCTAACTAAGAAAAACAATTTTTTTTTTAGAAATTCAATTTTATTCATCAACATACTCTCCTTCAAGAGTGATACATTCATTCCAACGCTCCTCTAACTTTTCGATGCCTTTTTTGTAGAACGATTTGTCTTTGCTCTCAAAACAGGCCTCAGTTTTGGCAATAACTTCTTCATTTGAGCCAAATTTCTTTCCCTGGAGCATCTTTTTGATGTAGGAGAGTACAGTGGGTGAGGAAGTAATTTGAAGCGTAATTCATATAATTTAACCATTATTTTCATCAACTTGCGACACGGGACATTGTCTTGGTGGAACAGCACTTTTTTCTTTTGCATGTGAGGCCGTTTTTTCTTGATTTCTACACTCAATCGATCCAATAATGCCATGTAATATTCGCTATTGATAGTTTTACCTTTCTCAAGATAGTTGATGAACAAAATACCATGTGCATCCCAAAATACGGATGCCATAACCTTGCCAGCTGACTTTTGGGTTTTGGGTCACTTTGGACGACTTTCACAGGCTGCTGTCCACTCAGCTAACGATCTTTTTGATTCAGGTGTGTAGTAATGGATCCATGTTTCATCCATTGTCACAAACGGATGCAAGAAATCCTTCTTATTTAACTTGAACAGCTCCAAACAGCGCTTTGAATGGTCGATGCATTGTTGTTTTTGGTCCGGTGTGAGCAAACGCGGCACCCACTTCGAAAGCAACTTACGCATGCTCAAATTTTCGTGTAAAATTGTAAACACACTACCTTCTGATATCTTTAAGGTGTCAGCTATCTCATGCAACTTCACTTTACGGTCTTTCAAAACTATTTTGTGGACTTTTTTTATGTTTTCCGGAACAACTGCCGATTTTAGGCGACCAGAGCGTTCAGCATCATCGGTGCTTGTACGACCGCGTTTAAATTCAGCATACCAGTTAATAATAGTTGATTTCCCTGGTGCAGAGTCTCCATAACGCTTATCAAGTCACTGTTTGGCTTCAACAGTATTTTTCCCTATCAAAAAACAATGTTTAATCAACACACAAAATTCTTTTTTATCCATTGTTTTGAAAATTACAAAACTGGGGTCACTAAAACCACTGTAACCTATAAACTAATTGTCATAATGTCATGAAATTTTGACACGTGTCATTTGAAGGTTGGTACTATCCAGAAATCATATGGGTCTGGCAACAGTGTTGCCATATATGTGTCAGACCGGAGACTTATTGAGTGATGTGTTATACATAAAACATGTTTTAATCAGTACCCCTCTCTAAGTATTGATCACAAGCTGCCACTGGAAACATGTCATCTGGTACATAGGTGCCGTATATTTATTTTGCTGTATTCAGGCCAGAAAATATTTTCTGTTTCTGTAGTTTCAAACAACTTGAATGTTGCAAAGAGCAATGTTTTATTTTGACTTTAGAATGTCGTTGAATAAATAAGTCTTCAACTTATCATTTGAAATTATAATTTTTCTATAACAGGTTCTAATTTACTCATCTGCATTCTCCGTACAGATCAAACTTTCATTACTAAATATGGGATAAGGAGACTTTTATTCACTAATTGAAAATTTTGTTTCGTAATTTCAAATTTTCCTGTCAATTTTGATCTATTTCAGGTCCCCTCGTGGGATGACTGGAAGAGGACTCCTACCTACAATAAACAGAACTGTATTGTATGGTATACGGATGGCTCGAAGATTGGAACAAGTACTGGTGCTGGTATGTGCTGCCTGGATGATGGCACAGAGCTGTCTTATCCGCTTGGCAGTTATACTACTGTCTTTCAGGCCGAGGTCTTTGCCATTCTTATGTGTTGTAGAATTTGCTATGACAGGAAGTAAAAGAGCAACCAAATATTTATCTGTTCCGACAGTCAGGCTGCTCTCATGGCTCTTGGGAAGTCCACTATGACATCTTCCTTGTATGGGAGTGCTATAATGCACTCTGTGATATTGCTAGCAATAACAAAGTCATTCTTTACTGGGTGCCAGGACATTCAGGCATTCCAGGTAATGAGTTGGCTGATGAATTAGCTAGAAAAGGCTCAAGCACTCCTTTTGTGGGCCCTGAGCCAGCCTTGGGCATCCCCAATGACGTTATTAGAAGAATTGTTTATGATATCTTCAGAAAGCTTCAATGCAAGAACTGGCTACTAAGGGTACTAAGGGTCATACTAAGGGTCAAAGGCAAGCAAAAAGTCTCAACTGCAATTACCCTAGTACATGTCAAAAGGAACTTTTCAAGCTCAGCAGAACTGGCATCAGGAGGGCTGTTGGGCTCCTTACTGGGCACTGCACCCTCAAGAGACACCTTAACATTATTGGCATCACCAAAGATTCGCTTTGCAGGGGCTGCAAATACAGCGAAGAAACTTCCGCTCACATTCTTTGTGAATGTGAGGTTTACTCTGCTCACAGATTTGAACACATTGATCGATATGTGACTGAACCCTGGGAGCTCATGTCAAGTGCCTGCTCATCTTTGCATCGGCTACTGGTATCTTTTCGTAGGGATCTGTTCTGTCTGGGGTAGTACAATAGACCTCTGGTCGATGTGCTAGGCTCTTCTGAGCCACCCGTCTCTCATTTCATTTCATTTCATGTGGTGATAGTGTTAGTTTCCAGCTATGTTGCGTAATGAACAAGTGAGTCTTTTTCCGAAAATCTAGTTCGGTAAATGCGGTAAACTTTACAAGTGTTGGCTCTTTCTGTTTTAAAGAGGCCAAGTTAATTTATTCCGCAGTGTAGACTCTGCGTAACGTGAAAGTAAATTCGCCATAACGTGTGACCAGGAGATGGTGGCATTTGGAAAATACACAGCATCTTTTGGTAGGATGATTTTCTTTACTTACCTGTGTTAAGTCAATGTTATAAGATACTGAGAGTGCGTCTAGACTTTAAACTGACAACCTTTTGCTGTAAGCTTGTGAGCTCATTATTGTACATAGTATTTTTTTTCTTTACTACGATGTTACAATGTCTGATGTAACCTTGTCAAAGTAATGGACTTACGTCATTAAAGTGATTTTGTTTTGAATAAACTGACTGTTTATTGGTGAACACTTACTCAAATCTACATGTTAACATCCACTGACAAACTACCGCTTTGCTAGAAAATTTTTTTTTAGACATCAGCACGCTACATTATAGGGACGTTCTTGTTCAAACCATACACTTGTTTCCAACAAATAGTGGTTACGGGCCGTGTAGAGCCCTTATAATGCACAGAAATAACTGCAAGGAGTGAAGGAGTGTGAAAGACCCAGACCACATAGCCAACCCAAGGGTGTATGGCAGTAAAGTGTGTGGCCGGGAGAAAATTTAGAGTGGAGACCGACTTTCACAGACACCCACGAGCTGTCCAGAGTATACCAGTAGTTTATTAAAAATCTAAATTTTACAAAAGGTATACAAATTACGTCACATGACGAGAGCAAACAAGCACAACCAAGCAAGAAAAAGGAAAACACAAGCGGGAAAACACAAGGGAATACAGGGTGGGGGGGAAAGGAAGGGAAACCAAAAAGGAGAAAAATGCTAAATTTAATTACATTTTTAATTTAGTTTTAGTTTATTTTTAATTAATTTAAAAAATAAAGGGGAAAGGGGGCAAAGCTCTCAAATGAGAGAAAATAAGTAAGTCTTACCCTCCAGAGTCATTAATGGAGGGCAAGAGTAACTAAAGTATCCAGTTTTAAAATAATAAATTTTGGTTATAAATATGATGTAGGGGTAAGCAGATATAATACATACAAATGATATATACAGCAGGGTGTACAGTAGACAAGTAAATTACAAAAGTATAACAGTATATGTAACAGTATATATAACAGTATGTAAAGTAATACATGCAACAATATGTAATGGTATGTACACCAAAAGTACAGTATGTGTACATCAGGAAGATATGACAGTATGTACAGAGCAGTACAACAGCAAGAAGCGCCAAGGGAACAGTGTAGAGCCCCACTGATCAAAAGTTGAAAGCAGAAGAGACACTGGCTCACGGGCGAGTTACAAAATACTATTCGAGATCTCTCTCGCAATGAGAACACAGTTTTAGAGTTTGTTTAAAAGGATGGGGTTTTTCCTAACATTGGAGAACCAGGTTGCACAATGAGTGGGGGAAGGTTTAACTAAATGGTGGGCAGAGGTGTGTGGACAAGAAAAAACATAATGGTCCACATCACCAAAGGCATTGCAGGTACAACAAGATGTTCTTTTAAATTTTAAATGATGTAGGTAGTCCAAAAAGAGGCCATGACCCGTGAGAAAGTAAATTAAATATTTATTATAAATTTGGAGATTTCTATTAACTTTAGGTAGGTAGGTTAATATTCTAGCCGGATCATGGGTACGAGGGGAGATATAATCGTTTAAGAGGGTTTGCCAATTATTTAGAAGGTAGGTTTTGCAGTGATTAGTTAGGAATGAATATGGTAAAGGTAAAATGGTAGGGGAGCCAACAGTTGTGGCTAGTTTGGCATTTTCATCAGCAACCTCGTTACCCCGAATGTTAGCATGGGCCTTAACCCACTGTAAATTAAAAAGAGATTTAAAAGGGTAAATATAAGCTTTAATATCATTTAAAAATTTAGATTTAATGTTAGGGGAATTTAATGCCAAAATGGCTGAAAGGCTGTCAGAGAAAATGTTAACTTTTGAATTATTGTTGATAGCCCAGGAGAAGGCTTCTCGCAGGGCAGCCAATTCAGCCTGGAAAACCGTGTTTGCATTATCAAGTTTATATAAAAACGTCTCGACCAACGAGTCCTCTCTAAAAATACAGATGGCAAAACCAACTTTATCATCAATTTTAGAGCCATCTGTATAGATATTTAAGTTTGAAAAGGTAACAGGATTACAAGGGGGAAAGGTGATTGAACGTAAACTCAGGGAAAGTCCGGAAAGTGCGCAGTTGGTGTCAAAGCGTGAGGGGGAGGGGAAGGGAGGAATCAGGGAAAAGGTTAATTTTTTGTTTCCAGAAATGAAATTTTAAAAATTGAGATTTGATTACACAATGAAGGGGGGGGGGGGAGAGAATACCAGTTATTAAAAAAAGAGAAATGTTTGAAGATGTTCTAAATCCAGAAGGAGTGTCGAAAGCCCAGAACTACCGACTTGTCAGAGGACATGAGCAGCAGGTTGGTATCCCGAAGGAGTGTCGAAAGCCCAGACCATCCGGCTCGTCCAAGGACTTAGAGCAACCGTTTGGATGGCCGGTCGGAAGGAGTGTGAAAGAAGTGTCGTGAATTCTATCGATGGGGGCCGCGAGCGGCGCCATTTGCAACGAAATGGTAAACAAAGTGCTCTCAAGTGAAAGTTAAAGTTCAGAGACTTTTTAGAAATGGAAGCCGGAACGGTATTACAGCATTAAATAGAGACAATTACGTCACTTGGCGAAATGAAATTTCTTTTATCCTAAAAGGGGAAGGCTGCTACGGACATGTAAACCGTACAGCGCTGCCAGTCGACGAAACCACGTCATGGTGTGAACGCGAGGAGTACATGCACAGCAGCGACTGCACACTAGCCATCTTATTCCGAAACATATCAGCGGAATACAGAGAATTGATTGATATCAAGGACAGCCCGGCAGATGTGTGGGAGAGATTGGAGGCTCAATTTGAAGCTTCAACGCATGCAAATCTGGTGCGTCTTCTCGACGAATTCTTTACTCTCCGTTCAGAAGCAGATGAGGACATTTTTTGTACCAGAATAAGAAAGGCAGTCACAAAATTGAAGAATGTGAATCATCCCGTGGAAGATGTGTACGTTGCGTTCCAGGCAATCCGGTATCCGTCGGATGAGTTCCAAAGTATTATACAGATAATTTATCGCTGGAACAATAAAGACTTTAAGCTAGATAATATTCAAAGCGAACTTTCCCAGGAAGAAGGCCGGATTAAGCAGTTACAGAAAGACAGAAATAATGTAAGTCTAAATTCTTCTGTATATTTCTCAAATGTTAATGCTAAATGTAAAAATGTTAGTAAAAGTAAAAAACCTGTTAAGGTCGACCATGTATATATGTAATAAGCCTGGTCATTTGAAAGCAAAATTCCCGCAGTTAAAGAAAAGAACTACTTCTAGCATAATTGAAGTGTATTCTAATGTTAATGTTGAAGCAAATGCAGTTAATGATCCTGACAATAGGCTCAGCTGGGTGATTGACACCACTGCTATGCAACATTTTTGTAATGACATTAAAATGCTCTCAAAATTTAACAACTGCAAAGATACTTCTATGTCGCTGGCAGTGGGTGATATCGAGAGCCCAGTTGAGGCTATTGGAACGGTGAATATGTTTGTTAAGTTCAAAAACCATAGAAGTTATATTGTTTTGACAAATGTTATGTATTCAAAATTACGGCGGAACTTGTTGGCTGCATCTGTTCTGGAAGAACAGGGCTACATTTTTAATGCAGCCAACGGAGTGTTATGGTTTAAAACTCCGGAGGGAGAAAATTTCTTTTACGCTAAATGTAAAGAAGGCTTGTATTTTCTTAAACCTCAGTACTTAACTAAAAATTTGAATAACAATGTAGAGGGCCATAAGAACGATAAAACAGATCAGGATAGGGATAAGAGTTCTAAAAAGGATAGAAAATCCCCTATAAAAAGAATTAGTCAAAGTCAAAACAAAATAACAATTGTGCCTAGCTTGAATAGTTGTAAAAACAAATCTGATATAAAATCTAAGTCAATTAAGGAAATTGGTGGTGCAACTGTTGAAATTTTAAGTAAAACGGAATTATGGCACAGAAGGTATGGCTATATTAACTCAGACTACTTACACCAAACGAGTAAAGTTTCAGCGGCTAACGGACTCCCTAGGTTGAAGTATGCAAAACTAAATTGTATTCACTGCAAACTCGCAAAATCTAAGAGAGTTTCGTATAAACCAATAGGCAGGCTTAGATCGACAAAACCTTTGCAAGTATTGCACATGGACGTTTGTGGTCCAATGCCTGTAGCTTCTTTGGGAGGAAACAAGTATTTTTTGACTATCACAGACAATTTTAGCCGTAAGGTGTTTGTTTTCATTTTAAAACAAAAATCAGATGTTTTTAAAGTTTTCCAAGATTTTCCAGCACGTGAGGAAAGGCAACTAGGCAAAAAGATTTTGTGCATCCATGCCGATAACGGCATGGAATTTTGTCACAATCAGTTTAAAGCTTTTTTGAAAAAGTTAGGAATTAAGCACGAGCGATCTAATGCTTATACACCCGAACAAAATGGGGTATCTGAGAGATTCAATTTGACAGTTTTAGATTGCGTTAAAGCGATGCTTAATCAGAGCGAGATTGGTGACAAAATGTGGGCATAGGCAATCTTATGTTTCACTTATACGAAGAACAGGATTTGCCATAAATTCAAAGTAAAAACTCCACATGAATTATATTATGGGAGGAAGCCTGCTGTATCAAACCTCAAAATTTTTGGATGTAAAGCTTACGTTGGTACGGCAAAACAGCTTAGGAAAAAGCTAGACCTAAGAGCTCAAGTGGGAGATATGATAGGATATGCCAAAAATACCAAGGGCTATAGAATTTTTATAGCAAAAAGCAGAAAAGTAATAGAAACAAGTAATGTCTGTTTTGAGGAAAATGAAACAGCGGAAAGCATCCTGGACCCTAGTTACCCTAGAATTATCGCCCCAAGGACATCGAGACTTACTCGCTCGATAGATTCAGGATCGGAATGTTTGGGTGGTGTGTCAGAGGAAGAAGCAGGTGAGAGCCATGACACTAGTAAATCTAGTGAGGAAGAGGACTCTCCTGCTGATTCCGGTCTGACACCCTGCTCAGACATTAACTGGGAATGTAAAGTCGTACCTAGGCCAGATGGAAGTAGGACTGATGTTTATTATTCAGTAAAAAGTGATAAAAGAAGGCTGAGAAGTCATAATGACATTAAAAATTTTTGTGCTAAGTTAAAAATACATTATGACTAGAAAATTTTCAACTTCAGGGAAAAGAAAGATATCAAAGCTAGACCAGAGGCAAGCAGCCTAGAAATTGTAATACCCAAGAGCTATAAGTCAGCGATTGAATCTCCCCACTCAGAAAAATGGTATGACGCCATGAATAATGAAATAGCTACAGTGCAAGAGAGGGGCGTCTGGGACTTAGTGCCTGCGCCCACCTCTCAAAAAATAATTGGAAGTAGATAGGTATATATACCATCAAAAGGGATGAAAATGGGGAAGTGAAGAGATTCAAGGCTCGTTTAGTGGCTCAGGGATATTCTTAAGAAAAAGAGGACTCATACGATGAAGTATTTAGCCCTGTTATAAATTTTAGCTTGATAAGAGCTTTCTTTGCAATTTTTGTATGTTTGCTTAACTGGAAGCATTTTCAATTAGACATTAAGTCAGCATACCTTTATGCAAAATTGAATGCCAAAATTTTCATGAAACAACCATCTGGATATGTTAATCCAAACCAACAAAATTATGTCTGTTTGCTAAAAAAGGCAATATATGGCCTACATCAAAGCGGCAGGGAGTGGTATACTGAGCTTGACAGCACTTTGAGAAAATTAAAATTCTTTAAATTTAAATGGTGCAATTGTGCATATTTATACCAAGATAAAGTATTAATGTTGGTCTATGTGGATGACATAGTTTTATTTTCAAAACATCAAGGTGATATTGATCATGCAGTTTTATTACTAAAGAAGGAATTTGATATCAAAATACTTGGAAAAGTTAAAAAACTGTTAGGTGTGGAATTTACTGAAGCCAATAACAAATTTTATATACATCAAAGGCATTATATTGATAAAGTCTGCCGAATGTTTAAAGAATTCATATACCCCATTTTTTCATTTCCTATTACAAAGGGAATCTTATTGAATAAAAATGATTGCCCAATGAACAATGAAGAAATAAGTCAAATGCAAAATTTCCCATACAGAAGTTTGATTGGATGTTTAGCCTATTTATCAAGTAGAACTAGACCAAACATATGTTACGCTGTAAATATTCTGTCTCAATTCCAAGAGAATCCAGGTATAAAACACTGGGACGCATTACTGAAACTATTGGGATATCTTGAAAAAACGAAGGATTATATGTTGAATTTATCAAGCATTTGTAATTTGAATTTAAACTGCTACTCGGACTCGGATTTTGCTGCCAATCGAGATGACAGAGTGTCACTTGGGGGTATGTTGTTTCTAATAGATAGAGTACCCATTTCTTGGCGTACATTTAAACACAAGTGTGTTAGTCTGTCAACGATGGAAGCAGAATATATTTCATTGACAGAAACTGCTAAAAAATGATTTGGCTGCAAAACATAATTGAGGAATATATGAAGCTAGATTTAAAATTTAACAGAGATAATAGCATAATCTTTTGTGATAATCAAGCTGCAATAAAATTTTCAAATTCCCCAATTGAAAATAACAGAACTAAACATATTGATATAAAGTATCATTTTTTGAGAAATTTAGTTGAGAATGAGTCTTTTAAAATTAACTTTGTAAATACCAAAGAAAATGCAGCAGATTATTTCACAAAGCCAATAACCAAGGATAAAGCCTTAAAATTTTGTAATCAAATTTTTAAAACATAAAAATTAACCTTCTAAATTTTTTTTCTCTTGTTCAAATATGATTAGGATATCATATAATTTATCCCTCCCTCCTTCATATAGATACTTGTATCTAGAGTATATATATGTGTATTGTTACAATGAACTTTTAAAATTTTTCACATTGCACTAAATATATATATCCATTTTTGAATACCCGCATAAGACAATTATGCTTATGTGTATAATATGTGTGTTTAATCTCTGTTGTTATATACTTGGTTACACATCATTGATAGAAAACCACTTAAATCATTTCTTTGTATCTCATAAAAAAATATTTTTTGTATTGCTTTCATTGCCTGTGTCATTGTTATTAGTATTAATAGTGTATACTAGTCTTGGGCTGAGATAATAAAAACTAAAAATTTCTATAACTTAAATTGAATGTTTATACTACAATTTTTTAATCTTAAATGTTGAATTTAATAGTTATACTTAAATTTCTGAAAACTTGAATTTGATGTTTATACTAAATTTTTAATCTTAAATGTTGAATTTATTAGCTATACTTAAATTTCTGAGAACTTGAATTTGATGTTTAAATTTTTAATTTTAAATGTTGAATTTAATAGTTATACTTAAATTTCTGAGAACTTGAATTTGATGTTCATATTTTTAAATCTTAAATGTTGGATTTAAGAGTTATACTTAAATTTCTGAAAAATTAAATTTGATGTTTATACAGTGAAACCCTGATTTTACATCCCCCGAATCTACGTTTTTCCCGCATTTTACGTTTTTTTCATCAGGTCCTATTTTTCCGTATACCAATACATGTTAATTTAACCCGGATTGTAAGTTTGTTATTTATGGACTTTCCCGCATTTTACGTTTTTTCCCTGGACTGGAAAGTAAAAAAAAAAATTAAAATTTGCAATAATTTACAAAAAAATTTGCCAAAAAAAAAGCAATACTACTATTTTTTCCTTTTGTGCTTTTTTAAAGTTAATCCATGTTGTTGAAAGTTAATCATGAAAACAGAAACGCATTCCACAGACTCCTGTCTTCCTGTCCAGACTCCTGATTTCTTGGATTCCACCCCCCCTTCCTTTGTTGAATACCCGCTGTCGCGGACTGCTCCCTTCCTGGGGAAGAACACTCCAGTTAACCAATCAGATGGGGTGGCTCCTTTTCTTTCGTCGGGGAGGGGGGGCAGGCCCTACCCTTCTCCACGTTTTCAGATAAGCCTTTCAGTTGCTGTTTAGCAAGCGGTGGTCGTATTTCTAACCTTTTTGTGCCAAAATGACGAGTAAAAAACGTAAAAACTTTTCTGTTGCTGAGAAAGTTGAAATTGTTAAACAATTTGATGAATTTCACGGAGCCAAATTAGTGTTCGCTCAATCGCAAGGAATTCCCGTGACAACCCTGCAATCCATACTACAGAAAAAAGAATGCATTGAAAAAAACATCGAGAAAGTGGGTGAAAAAAATTCCAAGAAAGGGAAAACATTGAAAAAATTGCCGTACGACGAACTGGAAGGTATCTTAGTAAAGTGGTTGAAAGAAGATCATGCCGCAAATGTACCTATAAATGGCACGATAATAAGAGAAAAAGCTCTAGAAATCGCCGATAGGCTTAGTGGTTTGAAAGACTTCACAGCTTCAAATGGCTGGATTGACAGAATGAAAAAAAGACATAATCTTGTGTATAAATCGCTTTCGGGAGAATCATCAAGTGTAGATGAAGCTACAATAGAAGAATGGAAGAAAAATCTACCAAATTTGACCAAAGGATACAAGCCAAAGGACGTATTCAATATGGACAAAACTGGACTTTTCTTTAACCTCCTACCGGATAAAAGTTACGTTGCTAAAGGAGACTCCTGCCATGGAGGGAAGATGTCTAAATTGCACCTTACGGTTTTACTGTGCTGTAATTCTGATGGAAGTGAGAAGCTGACGCCTCTTGTTGTTGGAAAGTTGCGCAAACCACGATGCTTCAAAAACGTTAGAAGTTTTCCGACAAAGTACGAAGCAAACAAAAAAGCGTGGATAACCCAAGCCCTTTTCGAAGACTTTTTGCGCAAACTAAACAAACAAATGAAGTTGCAAAATCGTAAAATAATTTTGTTCATTGATCAATGCACTGCACATCCGGATTTGCAGCTGTCTAATGTGCGTGTCGTATTTTTTCCTGCAAATTGTACAAGCAAATTGCAACCTTGTGATCTCGGCATTATTCGATCTTTCAAGGTTTATTACAGAAAGCAACTTGTCCGGAAAGCTGTAGCTGAACTAGAAAATGGAAACCTAAATGACGCCTGCAAACTAAAGTTAAGTGTTCTAGAGGCTATGCATTTTATTTCTGCGTCGTGGAGAAACGTTACACAACAGTGCATTTCCCATTGTTTTGAAGAAAGCGGAATCGTAGCGTCAAATGAACCGGGAACAGATGAAGAATCAACTGCGGTGGACTCGGAGGAGGACAATGAAACACTTATCTATGACTTTGGCAATTACATCCCGGAAAACTTAGCAACATGTGAAGCTGAAAGAGCTACTGCTCCATCCGTAGACGACCTTATGGACTTTTCGTCCGCCGATGAATATGAACAAGAACAACCGGAAACACAGCCCATCCCTTCTTTCAGTATTGCATTGAAGAGCTTACAAATAGTGAAAGACTATTTTCTTTCTTATAAAGACCAGGAAAAAAACTTGCAAAGTATTTCAATCCTAGAAGATGCTGCATTCACTTTGAACTCAATGACTAAAAAACAATGCACTATTACGGACTATTTTCAACCTAAACGCCAGGATTCGTAACTAAATGTGTTAAAATGATGAAAGAGTCATCTTTACTACCTTTAGTTTTTTTCTATTTGATTTTTGCATTCTATGTATTTCCCGTATTTTACGTTTTTCCCACATTTTACATTTTTTTCACCCAGTCCCTTGAGAAATGTAAAATCGGGGTTTCACTGTACTAAAATTTTTTAATCTTATATGTTGAATTTAATAGTTATACTTAAATTTCTGAAAACTTGAATTTGATGTTTATACTAAATTTTTAATCTTATATGTTGAATTTAATAGTTGTACTTAAATTTTTGAAACTTAAATTTTGATACTTATACTAAATTTTTAAATTTTTGGAACTTAGTGTTTCTATAATAGTTTTTCAAATTTCTTCAATGATAGAAGTATTTGTTTAACTTTAAAATTGGTCTATATATTTTACGGTTTAAAAGGATACTGAAGAACTTGACATTTTTGCTGTCCTGATCTTCAGAGTAAATTCACTGAATGATAACACGTGCGCCGAGATTTGGGGTTTTGCATGAAGGGTTTTGCATTGTTGGAAACTTAGTTCTGTTTTTGTCGCGATTCGAATTTCACACGAATGTGATTTCATTTTTAGAATGGTTTTTATATTCATGTGAACGACTCGTGACTGGAACAGAACGGGGTGATCATGCAAATCGCCTTCTCGCCGCGCACACATCCTGTTTTGTATATAGTGAGGGCGTTGCCGTCAACGGTTGTGTTTCGGGAGCGTACCCATCACTGTGTATATATGGTAGACGCATTCTCAGTACTCAGAGATATAGAGATATACTTATATCATTATCTATACTATCTCTCTACAATGATAGTATGTGATATACTATGCAGATACTCGGTTTGAGTATGTGGTGACAGTGTTAGTTGCCAGATATATTGTGTAATGAACGAGTGAGTCTTTTTCCGAAAATCTAGTTCGGTAAATGTGGTAAACTTTACAAGTGTTGGCTCTTTCTGTTTTAAAGAGGCCAAGTTAATTTATTCCACGGTGTAGACTCTGTGTAATGCGAAAGTAAATTCACCATAACGTGTGACCAGGAGATTGTGGCATTTGGAAAATACATGGCATCTTTTGGTAAGATGATTTTCTTTACTTACCTGTGTTAAGTCAACGTTATAAGATACTGAGAGTGCGTCTAGACTTTAAATTGACAACCTTTTGCTATGAGCTTGAGAGCTCATTATTGTACATAGTGTTTTTTTTCTTTACTACGATGTTACAATGTCTGATGTAACCTTGTTGAAATAATGGACTTACGTCATTAAAGTGATTTTGTTTTGAATAAACTGACTGTTTATTGATGAACACTTACTCAACTCTACATGTTAACATCCACTGACAAACTACCGCTCTGCTAGAAAATTTTTTTTTAGACATCAGCACGCTGTATTATAGGGACATTCTTGTTCAAACCATACTCTGGTTTCCAACAAAATACACCACCAAACATCTGCTAGGCCAAAAACCATTTCCATGGCAACATTGTGCATCTGCGCGCAAAAGAAATCGAACTTCTTGGGCCGTTCAGTGCGTCTAAGCGGGCATGTGGGAGAAAAACTTCTTTTGCAGAAAAATTGAAATTCGGAAATTCTTAAAATTCAGATTCTGCAACTACTTTTTATTATTTCTTGATCAGATTGGGCTTGTAAGAATGCCTGATGTTTGAGCTTTCTAAAAATGTAAATTATTAGTCGAAATTCTCGGAACTTTTCCCGATGCGAGGATTTAAAAACGAAAGTTCATTTTTTTGAGCCGAAAGTAACTTTTGTTTTAAAATGTTTACAAATATTAGAATTTGTATCTGAGATTTGAAATTGATATATTTTTACTTGCAATTATCTGCTCTTTCTGGTCGTGTGATTTGTTTTTTTCTATGACGTCTGAATAGTGGAGTAAAAAGGGAAAAAAGGTCGAAATCGCATAAAACATTAAATAACAACAAAAAAAAAAAAAAAATTCAAATTTTAAAAATCAGTTTTCGCGTGTCTCCCCCCCCGGTCTCAGATTGCCAAATTTCGTAGCTCTGTGACGTGCGGTCGCTGAGCCTATAGTGTATAAAACAGACACACAGACATTGCCTTTTATTATTTAAGATTGCATATATATATATATATATATATATATATATATATATACAGCAGAACCCCACTAATCCACCTCCCCCTTTTAATTTGTCACATCTGCTAATCTATCATCCTTTCCTTTTATTAAGAAGTAAGGATCAATTTTCATTATACAGTATATTACAGTTGTTTTAGTACAGTTATTTCTTATATTCTTGACAAAGCTTGTGAAATTTAGTAATTGTATTAGTACATAATGATATAAATTACATTTGTGGAATACCATTTGTGCATCTTTTGTGAAATCTTTCTGTGTAATTATGTAATACTACTCATTTTGTGCAATTTTTGTGTATTGATAAGCAGTTTTATGTACATACTGTATATGAAAAAGATAGAAAACTTTTCTATATATTTGCTGATTTGTTTGTTTCATTCATCCGTCACTACCTCAGTCCTGACACCTGATGGAAGTGGGGTCCAGAATATAACATACATTCAAAATATATTATATGTACATGCAGTATCTAAAAACATAAATGAAATTTAAACACAATAAAACAGTTTACTTAAAACTAATTTTGTTGAGTTCCAAAATTAACTAAAACATACTTTATGATCTCCCATTGCAACATTTTCACCAACTAGTCTATAAACAACTGATGGATAGGCACTGTCTAAAGGAGTCTAGAAGTTAAAAAGAAATTTAAAATAATTTTCACAAAAGAAGGATATATCTTTATAATAAAGTTTAATTAGAAATATTTAATACACATATTTAATACAAGTATTTAGAAATAGAAATAAACAACCATGCTTACATGCATAAAAACACAAAATGACAAATTATCATTGGGTTATTACGTTAGTCTAAACACAATAAAACATAATTATTTATAACATACTATTATTTATAACATATTTATAACATACTATTTTTACTACATATTTATAACAATTATTTATAACATACTATTTCCTTTATATATAGCAAAATGCATGTTACTACAAGAATTCTTTACGGAGAGATATAATAATTTTTATTCCTTTTGCATCAATCACTTGAATTCTTCAAAAATTTTAACATGTTTCCTCTCAATGTTACTATTTTTCCTTAAGACAACAATAAGATTAAAACATGAGGTAGATTTTGTTAGCATTTCCTGGTGTTTAGCAAGCTCTTTAATAGACACAGCAAGTTTATTTGAATGAAACAATTTTTAAATATAACAATCTCGTATGATGACAAATTTATTTATTGTTAATTAACAAAACGATTCACAAGAGCTTTGCTATTACTGTAAAAATTTCATTCCTAAATGACTATTTTAATTACAATGAACTTCACCTAATTTGCAATGCGAGTTTTTGATGGAAGAGTATGTTTCAAGCATCCCTGAATTCGAATCTAACATTTTTGATGTAATGTCTGTGTATGTATCTTTATATGTGTCCGTGAAATTGGGGACATGATATCCCATGAACTAATGAAGTGTTTTGAAAATAATTTAGTACGATTATCACAATCGGTGATTAGCGGAACCCTATTGATTTTATTTTAAACATGATTAGGGTCATTCTATGTGAAATCAACACATTTATTTTCCCCACTAGCTCAGATTTTTATGAAATTTGGTGAACTAGTTAGCAATACAAAAAAAGTACAGCACACAAAATTTTAACCTCCTGGAGTTGATTAGATGTTTAGTTATTTGCATTTAAAAATGGCTGAAAAAACAAAATTTACCTTCTGATGGCTACATTTAAATTACAACTCCTGTTCTAATTGACACACAAAAACTATTTTGGAATCATTTTAAAGATCTTTAAATGACATTTAAGATGATATCAAATGCATGAAGTTTTTTGGGGAAAAACATTTCAAGGTCATAGTACCTTTGACCTTGAATTGCAAAAAATTGAGTTTCTTATTTTTCACTATATTTTTCCCCTGAATACTACAACATCTTAACTACATGAACATCAATTTTCAAAATGGGCACTCAATGGGATCACACACACAAAAAAATAATTAGAAACAAAAAATACAATATTTAAATATTGACATAATCCTTTGAAAGGTTTATTTATTTATTTATTTTTTTAGTAATGCTGCAGTTTTTTATTTTGTGGATAAAAATACTATACTATTATAAGCTAGACTATACCATTACCAGCATTTGGCATGTTGTTTGATTCAGTATTTTATTGGGTTGATTCGACAGTTCTCCAAATATAATAGCCTACCAAAAATAACCAGATGTATCCATAAATAGCTAAATATAACTGCAAATGAAATTTTCTAGCTATAAAACAGCTAAATTTGATAATTGGTGCCACCACTGGCACATCCTTACTTTTGGTTTGCAGCTTGGGTTTTAGTTTGAATTAGAGGTGATTGGTTGATTCAGATGGTTTTGGTTTGCAGTTTGGGTTTTAGTTTAAATTAGAGCTGACCGATTGATTCAAATGGTATTAGTTTGTAATTTGAGTTTTAGGTTGAAAAGCCAAACCACATATAAAGATTTTAAAGCATATTTATGATGACATATTGTTACATTGATACTATACTAGAATTTGTGTAAATATAGTTTTGTAAGAATTTAATTTTTAAGTAAGGAAAATTTTATTATGAACAAGCAGTGGTTAAACAGATGTTGCAAGGGGAAGAAGAAAAACATTAGTGCAAAAGAAAAAGTCTACGTCCTGGTTCTAAGTTGATTTGTGAAACATTTCCTGAATTTGTTGGACAAATGATATGTGACCGGTGCAGGAAAGAAATATGTGCATTAACAGATGACCCAGTTCTGGAATCTAGGTCCGAAGAAGACCTGCTACCTAGACCAAGTGTCCTGCAAGTTTGTGATGATGAACTAATGAATTTAGATCGTGAAGAAGCAGTAGATTCTTCAAATCATAGTTTGAAAGTCTTGAGAGAGTCACCAGTGAGTAAGAAAAAACTGAAACAACATAAATATCCAAAAGAAAAGTCTAAGAAGATAGGACTTGCAATGCAAAAGTTGTTTAAATTAGACATGACTGATGAGGAAGTTAAACCTGTGGAATATGAAATGATATGTCAATTGAAAGAAAAATTTCTTACATCTACGAGCCGCAGCGAAAAGGTACAAATTCTTACTATTTTGCTCAAAACTTGGAACATAAGAAAAATTGAAAAAGAATTTAAAGCTTCTAATTTTATAGTGAGAAAAGCGAAGCAAAGCAACTAGTAAACGAAAAAGGGATTTTATCATCACCGAATCCAAAACCTGGAAAGTCATTAGCCAAAAATGTGGCTAATATTATAAGAGAATTTTATGAATCTAACATCGTTAGCAGAATAATGCCAGGCAAAAAAGATTGTATATCTGTAAAGCAATTAAATGAAAAATGATTATATAAACACAAAAGGCTTGTTCTGAGCAATCGTTTTGCAACAAAGAAATTTATGCATTATTTAAAGAAGAATACCTGTATAATGAAATTGGATTTTCAAAATTTGCAGAACTGAGTCCAAAACATTGTGTTCTTGTGGGTGCTAGTGGAACACATTCTGTTTGCGTGTGCACTATTCATCAAAATTTTAAATTAATGATGATAGGTGGAAAAATTGCTAAACTAATGTCTGAAGAAAATGTTCCTTTGGAGACCCATAAGAATTGCATAGCTGTAATAATTTGTAATCTTCCTTAGCCTGCTTGTTACCTAGGGGATTGTAAAGAATGTGTGGAAGCTGACCATATGTCAATTCTAAAGGAAAGGTTAAGAAGCCTGATGGATGCGAATATGCTGGATACTATAACATATAAACAGTGGTTATCTGTGGACAGGTCAATACTTGAAACTGTCACTAAATTAGCTGATGACTTCCTTGATTCATTCTGTGAAAAGTTACAAATTCTTATTTGCCAGTCATTTATCACAAAACAACAATCATTGCTTCAGGCTGATTTAAAATTAAAACTGCAACCAGGTCAGTTTCTGATAATATTTGATTTTGCAGAAAACTATTCTTTTGTACTTCAAGATGAAGTACAAGGATTTCATTGGAATAATTCCCAGGCAACAATCTATCCATGTGTTACATATTTCACTGATGAGGAAGGAAGACTGCAACATGTCAGTTTTGTAATTATTTCAGAGTGTCTGGTTCATGACACTGTTGCAGTTCATTTATTTCAAGAATTCTTAGTAATTGTTCTTAAAGTTAAGATGCACCCAACTATAAATAAAAAGATATTTTACTTTTCTGATGATGTAGCAGCACATTACAAAAATAGAAAAAAAATCATAAATCTTTGCTATCATGAAGAGGATTTTGCAGTACTTGCCGAGTAGCATTTTACAGCAACAGCTCATGGAAAAGGAGCTTGTGATGGAGTAGGAGGTTCTGTAAAAAGGTTAGCTACGTGCCAGCCTACAATGGCCAAATGATCAACAGATTAGACAGTTGTTTCAGTGGGCAGTCCATAACATTCCTTCAATGTCATTCAAATACAGTACAACAAATGACTACTTAATCAAAGAAAAAAAACTGAGAAAATGATTTAAACAATCATGTACAATTGCTGGGACTCAGAAGCTCCACTTGTTTATTTCTTTGACAGAACATACAATTTACACTAAAGTGTATTTTGATTCATCTGTATCAAAAGTTGAATGAGTTACCAAATTAGGATGCAAACTTTCGATCAGTGATATCAAAGGATTTGTGACTGTTGTTTATGACAAAAAATGGTGGGTGACATATGTAATTGATACTGATGAAGATAATGCAATAGTTAAATTAAGTTTTCTCCATCCATCTGGACCTTCTCCATCATCCAAATTTCCAAATAAGCCAGATGTAGTTTTGGTACCTGTGCAAGATGCATTAACAATAGTTGATCCCCCCCCCCCCCCCCACACAGTGACGGGAAGAGTTTACATTATAACTGAAAAGGAAACTGTAGTGGCACACAAAATTGTGCTCATGGAAAAACCAGTAGTAATTTAATTTAAGGTTGTATATAAAACTGCAGCATTACTAAAAACAAATAAATAAATAAATTAAAAAAAAAAAAAAAACAGCCTGTCAATGGGTTATTTTAATATTTACATATTGTATTTTTTGTTTCTAATTATTTGTTTTTTGTGTGATCCCACTGAGTGCCCATTTTGAAAATTGGTATACATATAGTTAAGATGTTATAGTGTTCAAGGAAAAAATATACTGAAAAAGTAAGAAATTTGATTTTTAGCAATTCAAGGCCAAAGGCCAAATACTATAACTTTGAAATGTTTTCTCTTAAAACTTCCATGTGTTTCGTATCATTTTAAAGGTCATTTAAAGAGCTTTAAAATGATACCAAAGTTGTTCCTGTTTGTTAATTAGAACAGGAGTTATGGTAATTTAAATGTAGCCATCAGAGGGTAAATTTTATGTTTTCGGCCATTTTTAAATGCATATAACTAAAAAAAAAATAGGCCTAGGAGGTTGAAATTTTGCGTGCTTTATATTCTTAGTAAATCTAATTAGTCCATTAGATTTCTAAAACATCAGAGACAGTGCGGGAAAAAATTACATTTTTTTTTGTTGGATTTGACATGGAATGACTCGATATAACATTAGGAAGAAACCTCAATTTTTGTATGAATGTTTGAAAAAGTCGGAACTTTCAATAATGACAAATACATAATTATTTCTGATGCAAATTTACATTAGAAATGGAATGATGTAAATTTTAGAATGCTAACATGAACAATTCTTGAGATAATGCATGATTTATGAATGAATTTTTGGGATATTCAATATTGTTGAAGAAATAATCATTCCATACGCAATTTTTTATTAGAAAACAGATGACAACTTTAGAACTTTAATATGAACCATTTTAGAAATAGTGCATGTTTTTCAGATACATTTATAAGCAAATTGCATAAAAATAAAAATGTTGTAAGTATCATCCAATAGCTTCAATTTCTGTATGCAATATTATTAATTTGCATAACGGCATCCCATGCAGCAATCATGTGGATAAAAGGAAAGGCTAGTAGAATTCTCATCATTCGGAGGTAAACTACCTAGTACCTTTTGATGGCTCCTACCTTACGTGACCGCGCTTTGTTAGTCAAGCTGTATTATCAGCAGAACGAGATTGCCAATGCTGCCCCTAGTGAATTTTGGAGGTTGAAGAAGTTACGACGAGGACTGATGAGCTTAACAAACTTACGAAACATAATTCAACGATTTGAGACTACCGGAATTCTAGCACGGCAACCAGGTCAGGGACGCAAAGCGGTCACTCAGCAACAAATTGAAGAAGCTGTAACTGCTATTGTGAAACAGGAGAAGACTGTGCAGGGTAATATCAGCAGTGCCCAGGTAATATCCTAGCAAATGGATATCCCATACTCAACAATGTGGAAAATCCTGCATCAGATATTGAAATGTATATAAAATCTGTCCTGTTCAAGAATTGCTCCCGGGCGATGCGTCCACCCATATTGAGTTTTCTTTGAGATTCTTAGCACGCATAGAAGTGGATGATGCATGGCCGTGGCACATTTTATGGAATGACGAAGCACACTTTCATTTTAATGGTGGTATTAGCACACACAACTGCCGCATTTAGGCTGTGACTAATCCGCAAGTGTGTCTGCAGAAACCTCTTCACTCGCAAAAAGTCACAGTGTGGTGCTGCTTTAAGGCATCTTTTATCATCAGTCCTTACTTTTACTAGGAAAGTCAGCGAAGTGGACCAGTGACCTGGTCCGTCAATGCTGACAGGTATGCAGATATGCTACACAATTTCATGGTTCCACAACTGCAGTAATGAGGATGTCTTGATTCGACCACCTTCATGCAGGATGATGCACAACCCCCCATTGGACTTAAGGTACAAAGCTTGCTGCGGAAACATTTCTCTGATAGCAGAATCATTAGTCGTGCATTTCTCATGGCATGGCCACCGAGGTCACCTGATCTCAATCCTTTGACTTTTGGCTGTGGGGACTTTTTAAAAGCATTGTGTATCGAGGATATGTCCCCAATATCGCAACGTTGAAAGATCGAACAACATTACATGTGAGACAAATCACTTCTGATATGTTGAGTGTCGCCGTGAAAAATGTCGTTTAAAGCATGCAGTTCTTGGAACATCACAATGGTGGTTATATTGAACCTCATTCGTAATTAACAATAAACATTGTCATGCATTGTTAACAAAATTAATGTGTACTGTCTCATTTGGCATTTTGTCATTCATTATTCATACTACTACACTTTTGCAGTGCTAAAATTTCCCCTGGAGGTGACTTTTGGAACTAATTTTTTTTTTTTTTTAGAAATTGAAACTGCATGTTCTGCTGTGTACGTCCACCAAATTTTATTACTTTTCATCCAATACATTCCTCGCTAGAGGGATCTAAACACCTCACGTTATTTTATGGCCATCTGGTACATTGGAAATGCAGCTACAGTTAATTGATTGCAGTTAATATATAGCATAGTGGAAAAGTAAAGATAATTTTCAAATACAAATAATTTTCTAATGCAATATGATATGAATTAAAATGATAAAAAGTAGAAGATCACGATTCTTTACATAAAATATATTTGATATTCAAAGTCTAAAATACATACCATGTTAATAATTGATAAAGCACTCCTACTTAATAAAATTCTGTCACACCAGGAAGGACATCTTGTTCTCATGTAACTATTAGCACTACAGATGTCTTCTTTGTATGGGTAGCTGCAGATTTTAGAAAATAAAAAATTCCAAAATTTGATAGATAAGACATTTATTTCAGTTGTGGTAAATGCTGTAAGTTTTATAAATAAATGCATGATTACAAATTACAAAAAATTGTTAAGAATCAGGAATAAAATTAACAAAATGAAAAAAAATATAAGTAAATAAGTTACAGTCATCATACGATAGTTTTCATAAGTACAAACGCTCTCTTTTCAAGTTTATAAGCACTAATATGAGTCAGCTTTTAAGTTATTTCATTTAGGCATCTGATTTACTCCAAGATGCATTTGAAAAGTTATTAAAGGCAGTCAAATTTTCCCATGATTTCCTCCCTTAATAGTCTTTGTGATTTTTTCCCCAACAGTCAGATTTTCCTTTCATGACTCATCCTTGTTATGAGTGAAAATAAAACAAAAAACTAATCACTGGTTCCCACATAAAATTCAACAACCTCACTTAAAATTGAAACATAGCTCTTTGTGGGTATATCTATCATAAAAAGGTGTGAAAGCCCCAGGCCGTCCGGCTCGTCCAGAGGACTTGGAGCAACAAGATGGACGACCGGGAAGGATCATAAAAAGGTGTATGAACAATAAATGTTCACTTCATTTTCTTAAAAATAATTGAATCTCCTTCAATTTCAATATAAAAATTTTGAATAATTCCAAACATTTTTATTGATTAAAAAAATGTTAAAATTTATAATGATTGATATCCAATAAATCTGCACTGTTGATTTAAAATTTCTTTCAGTTTTTTACAGTAGTCCAGTCACAGATGGGATTTTAGGGTTTAAACCTCTCCCAGAAAAAAAATTGCATAGTATAGCCATGAAATTTGGTATGCAAGTACTGTAGGAACAAGAAATATGCACCTTGCTATGTTTTAAAATTCTGAATTAGTTTTTTAGCTATTTCATGTTTAGCATTTTTGCACAAATTGGATACTTAGCAACCAAAAATATTATTATAGAGTTTGGGGATACACCATCGGAAAGATAGAAGAATGTTATTTGCAGCAATGTTTGAACTGAATTTGTATGACAATTCCTTCATATTTATTTTCTTTAAATACATTGAAATTTGCATTTTTACATTATCTGATATATATATATATATATATATATATATATATACAGGGTGTCTAAAAGCATTGACCTCGGCTTTTATTCCTTAAATCTTAGACATATATAATAAATTACAAAGTTGCGTAAAAAAAGATACAGATTTTTATGAAATCGATTACATATTTCAAGGGAATTAAATTTAAATTGTAAGAAATACAAGATTTAAATTTTTATGCGGGCCCCCATACAAAAACATTTCCAATGAGTAAAATGTGCCCCATACACTAATAATGTGATGTACAAAATTTCAGCATTTTATCATAAAAAGTCCCAGAGATATGTTTCAACAAAGTTGATGAGGAGCAAGAGTGCAAATGACGCAAAGCAGAAATGCATCATAGGCAAATAATATCTGCCTCTGACAAGACAAAAATGCTGACTTAAACCCATTCGATGCATGGACATGGTTCTCAGAGGGGAAAAATCATGTCGGCAGATCGTGTTTCAGAGTCATACACAAATTATGAAAGAAAACAATGATTACATAAATAAATAATAATTTTGCTATTTATTGGTACAAAAGTATCTGCACTGTGTAGAAATAATAACTTTATACAAAGATTACAAAGCTTGTTCAAAATGTTTTCCATCCATGCCAATACAGAGCTGCATTCGCCTGATAACACTTCTGTACACTCGATCAAATTCTTGTTCGGTGATGCCACGCTAACCATCTTGAATGTATTTGTTCATTTCATTAATAATACGTTTAAAAAATAGTTTTTTGTATATAAGACTATGTAAATGTGCCTCTATTATATTAATTAGATAATCATTGGTCATCTCTCCTATAACATTGCGGGAATAAGCACCATTTGCGAATGCTGATTATGCGGATAACAGATATCATTTCATTTCATTAATGCATTTAAGAAATAGCTTTTCTGTATAAAATACAAAATAATTACAAAAAATTTAGACGATGCAAACATATTGCAAAAGGGGAAAATACGTTCACAATAAAACAAAATATATGGAGGACCGCACACAAATTGCCTTTTATCGCAGTACTGGTACAATATTGCCTTTCATTTCATTAATATGCCTGAAAAATGATTTTCTTATATATAACATGAAATAAATATAAAAATATTAGTCTATGCAAATGTGTTTCTCCCACATTAATTAGATAATCATTGATCATATTTATCTATCTCTCTCTCTTTCTTGTAACGTTGTAGGAATAATTGCCGTTTGCGAGCACTGATTACATGATCGCGGAGAAACGGATTTTCAAACGTAATAATGGAAAAAATTCTATCAATAAATTGTTTCTCATTTCGTGACATACCTACCTCCAATTTTATGACATTTGTGACCCATAGTTACTCTTACGTTTAGATGGGGAAAAAATGCAGATTTAAATAAAAAACTTACTAACATTATAGAAATGAAAAATTAGGCTATTTTAGCCCTAAATCGGATTTCTGGTACAAAACTGGAAAAACAGAACAAATATAGAAAATTGGTGCACTTGGCAGATATGCTATGGGCAGAGTAGGGAGGGTAACTACTTCACTTGACAAAGAACTCCGCTACTTTTCACTTGAGAGATTTCGACTGTGCTTCCCTTTGTTTTGTTCCCGGACTCTCATTCTGCAGCCTCCATTTCTTCAATGTCTTTCTTTCCTGCTGAACATTGGGAGGTATTTGTTTCGCAATTGGTCTATCAGATTTCATAAAATTCACATTGTTTTTACGAAGAAGGCAGATGAACTTTCTGTTTTAAATCCTTAAGATAGTAGTGTTAAATATTTTTCAAATATGGAATTTTATAGCAGGCCTAATATTCAAGATTAACTACAACGATAAATTCTGTTTCTTTTATATATTTATTTTTTACTTTTTTCATACTGTGGGGACTGAGAATGCAAAAAAAATGATCTCTGACCATTTGCAATCAAATATACTAAACTAGTATTTGTTTATTCCATAACATACCAAGTCAAAACATTCTTGTTTGGTTACACCAAATGTTCAATCAAAATAAAAGTAAAACATAACATAAAAGCACTTGGGAAAGCAGATGATTCTGAAATCAAAAGAAGAAAGTTTTACGGGGTTGCATTTCTTAATAAATTTATAGATAACAACTGACATGTGGGGTGGTACTCTTCTTTCCATAGGTCTTCTGTTTCAGTGTGATCTGCTAGGGGATATTTATTGCCTTGGGAGTGAGGGGAATGCATAGGCGATGAGTCACAGCAGACTGATTCAAAAGTTTTAACTTGAATGGGGGAACTCTTCCCTTTATGGAGTACTATAGACCTTTTCGTGTGGAGAGGAAGGGGTGATTGCGACAAGTACAGGATTAAGGAAATAACATTGGGGGGAAGAATAACTATCAATTCCTCAGCAGAATCTGCTGATGGGCTGATATTTAAACATTGTAGTTATTTTGCGATGGACACCAAATTTTCTATCGCATTTTGGATTAATTCATTGCATTTTGTGAAAAAGCGACCATAGCTTAATCCCTGGTTCAAATGTTATCACCCCAACTCCTTTCAATTCATTGCAGTAAGAAACTGATTTGGACCAAAGAGATAAATTTACCATGTTTATTATATAATACATCCAAAAATATTCCTCTCTACTCTTTTTACTCAAAGTTTGAAAATTTTGGCAATAGTTCTTTATCTCAATCATTTTTATGGCTGACACTTTTCGTAGTTGCAGAACTTGGATTTTCTTACACAAGTTTGCTTCTTATTAGATACTACAAACTACATTCATTATTCCTGAAATTATTATTGTTTTGAATAATAAATAATGGTATGAAATTGTCAAAATTCGAATAATTCAAATTCTAATAATAAGAACTACTAAAAATTACTAGCTTTTTACTTAATATGGACATAAAATTTGAAAGCAGAATATAAATTTGTTATGGAGTTATCATGTACACACTTCACAAACATACACACAAAAATGAAAGTATTTGAAATGAGTTTAAGGTTTAAGGCCTCCGTGTTTATACGACAAGATCTTGAATTCGAAAATTTTAGGAAAAACAACCTTTCTCTACAGTAATGCATGAGAAAGTAAAAATTGAAATATAGCTATATTAATTAAACTGGGCACTAACTGATATCATTTAAAGTGAGGGTGATATAAATATTTTATTTTCTCATTTGAATTTAGAAACATTCCAATTTGGAATGTTTCTAAATTCGAATGAATCCAAAAACATATTAACATTATTTCGGGAATGATTTTTATGCTGAACAGTGTTATTTTTGGTTCATTTTATTTTTCTCTAAATGAAATCCAGTATATGTGTGTTGTTACGAATTGAACATATGTTCATTTTCTTCTGACCATCCAGGACAAAGAAAAATCAAGGACAAGAAGGGGATCTGACAATATACAGCCTGAAGGCATCATAAAATATATATGTTAATATTAATGCAACACAGAGACACACAGAGATACAAATATCTTTTTCATTATAGGTACATTATGTCAAATTCAAATGATTTCCTCAAGTTAATGCCAGTTTGCAAACATAAGATACACATGATTGTCCCATGACTTCAAGAATCCATGTCTATTCTATCCCCATTTAACTAACACTCTAATAAGATGTTACTTTAACATGTTAATTATTAGGTAGATCAAATAAGCTGTTTTTCAAGAGATTTTGGTTTGAGTAGAGAAAGGAGGTTTTAGCAGCCCTAACACGGAAAACCTAGCTCCATCTATGGGTTAAGAAGGACAATAAGAAAAGTGCAAATATGCAATTAAAAAAAAAATCAAACATATTATAAAATTTTCAGAAAGTAAATACTTCATTAACCCTTTCGCGATGAACGGCACGCCCAGGTGTCAGATGCGAACATGCATTCAAGGACGAACGGTACTCACTCGGGCCAGAGGAAATTTTACTGCAAGCGGATAGTGGCACCTATAAGTGCCACCACGCAGAACGTTTTAATTTGTGAACTAGATGGCGTTACTTGTCCATGGAACTAACTTCAATGCATTTTGCAGAGGCATGACCTTGGCAGAAGAGGATCGAATGAATTATTTCTCCATTTGGAGCGGTGAAAATCATTTTGTAACATAAACAAACAGAGCAATTCTCGTAGCATCAACAATTTTATAATTGAGTTTCGGTTTTTATTTTTATTTCAGCGTTATGATTTTGTTGGTGAATCATAGGAATATAAGAGAGTATTTTTTTTTGTTTGGGTTTTAGAGGCAGTGAAATTATTCGTTTATTTCGGATAAAAGAATGGGAGCAACTAACGAGTATTTTGTATTCAGATTTGTATGAAAATTATACATCAAATAGAACATAAATATTTCTTTTATTCCTGTAAAAAGTAGATTTCTGTGTTGAATAGGTGATTTTTAGTGAATTTTTTCGAGAGTTAGGGTTAGCGCAAAAAATGCGCTGTCCTTTTCGACCAGTTCGGAAGCGAAGCGCGTTGTCTTTTGGGCCGCGACAGCTCCGGAATGCCGCCGTCCCGAAAGGGTTAATAACAATATAAAAAAATCTGCTGTGGACAGCACATGACTTTAACAAAAATAAAATAGCTGGTTCTATTTTTTTAATTGTATCAAATTCTAATCAGTACCATGGTATTCTTAATCAGTACCCATAACTGACATATCTGCCACATTTTTTGAAGTTCCATAGAATAGTTTTCAGCTAGAGTGGATACATACATTGCACACACACATCATGCTAAAAATAGGGGAATTCCTGTTCTAGAGTGCCCAAAGCATGCAGATAATTCAAAAACTCGGAATTCCGATTTTCGATACAAATACTTTCCCTATATATTACCATATATTGTAGGGAAAGTAAAAGTTAATAAAAAGTACCATCTGGTTTGCAAGGCAGAAAAAAAGAAACTTTGTCAGGATAGAGAGGATGAGCAACCACATCAGCAAAAGGCAAGAATGAGTCTGTCTACATGATTCAGATTAATTCAGAAAGAATTTTCTTTTCAGAATTATTCAGATACCAGTTTGAGCCACATTTCATATTTTTATATAATGCATTTAAAGAGAACTTGAAAATCTTTGGTCTCTAGGGTCCCTATATTCAATGGAAGGGTTAACCATCTGCTAGATGGTTAACCCTTTGCGGACAGTAGATGCACCCGTTTGTCGACTGCGAAATTACATTCAAAGATGGTACTCACACATTCATGCTGAAGAAAAATTTACCCTAAAGGACGGTAGTAACTAATGTGCATTTTCATGAGGAATGTTTTTATTTGAATTTATTTGTCTTAAATGTCCATGCAAACAACTCCAATGTATTTTGCAGATACTTGACCTTGGCATATCCAATGAATAATTTCTCCATCTGGAGCGGTGAAACATGGTTTTGCAATATAAATAAACAGAGCACTTCCCATAGCCTCTGCTATTTTATAATTCAGTTTCAGTTCTCGTTTTGATTTTAGTTTAATGATTTCATTGGTGAATCATAGGAATATAAGAGAGTAATTTTTTTTAAGTTTGGGTTTTAGGGGAATATGCGGCAGTGAAATTATTAGGTTATTTCAGATAAAAAAATGGTTGGGCCAAGATGTTTTCTTTCTGTGGAAGAATATACTCTTATGATAAGTGAAACAGACAGTAATGAAAGTGATGCAGATAGTAAAGAGTGATGCAGATAGTAAAGATTCATGGAACTGTGGTATTTCTGATGATAAATCTGAAAATGCAAGTGATTCTTCAGTTTCTGAGAATACTATTATCACAACACTGCCACCTTCAGTAACTGTTTCTGCAAATGATGTTCAGACAAGAGATTTGAAAGATCTGAATTTTTTTGGGTTTTTGAGCATACCTGGAATCAATCACAATATTATGCTGCCTAATTTAGATAAAGAAATTGATTTTTTAAGCATATTTTTTGATGATGAACTAGTAAATTCATAGTAAAAGCAACTATCGAGATTTCGTATTGAGAATTGTTTGAAAAATACAAGTAGAAAATAAATATTTCTTTTATTCCTAAAAAAATTATATTGCTGTGTTAAACAGGTGATTTTTAGTGAATTGTTTTTTAGAGTTAGACTTAATGCAAAAAATTAGCGATCTTTTGGGAACAATTCGGAAGCAAAGCGTTCTGTCCTTTGGGCCACAGTAGTTCCAGAATGCCATTGTCCACAAAGGGTTAAGCTCCATGAATCCTATAGTAAGGAATTCCACATATTTTACATAATAATATTAATGAAACATCCAGCGATGCAATGAACAAAACTATGTTAAGAAAGAAATTGCTTATTCCATCACCTATTTACCAAAAGTATCTCTCAATATCCATATATTGACAGATACTTGTCAATATAGATATCCCCCCCCCTTAAAAACAAGAATCTTGAAATTCACCAATTCTTTTAAAGAACTCAGAAGGAATGTAAACATAATTCTCTGGAATGTCGTTCCATATTATTTTTTTAACACTGTTCCTTTTTATTTTTTGGAGAATGTTAAGAATGTGAACTTGACTGAATAACTTTGATTCCAGCACACTCTGTTTTAAAAAAAAGGATGTTTGAGTGGAATGCATCAATATTTTGTAACCAGGATTTTGATTTTGAATATCTTTCAATTTAAAAGGAATGGACACAGCACTGTTTGTAAAGCAGGTAAATTTCTTTTTGAAGAATACTGACCTGAACCAATTGAGACATTCTGTGCAAAATAAGGATATCCGATGAAACAGACAAAATAAAAGCCAAAATACAGTTACTTTCATTAACAGTCATCATAAAGAAGAAATAATAATGTTTACACAACTTCTTGAGAGGAAAAATTTGCACAATACCTAATAGACCATGGAAAAAATAAACTAACCAGTTGAGGATGTTATAATGACAAACTGTGGCATCAAGGTATATTACAATGACTCACAATGTAAACAATGACATCATACCATGAGATTTAGAAAGATTTTGAACATCAGTTTACTGATGGGTTTCCAACAATAATGCTATGAAAAATATAATATGCAAATAATTAGAGTTCTAATCATGGCAATTACTAAAAATTCTATCTAGTTCTAATTTTTTTTACATAATGTACACTGATGTCCAAAAGTTAAGCAACAAAATGAAAAATGCAGATAAAAAGAAAAGTATGTATTCGAATTCATTGAAATTTTTACAGATTATGGGGTATAACAAAAGATATTAGAGTGGGGAAATACAAAGAAAATGATCAATAAATCATTAAATAATAGAGATAAACAAAAACATAGGATTTTAGGCAGCAAAAACAGTTCATTGGTGGAATGTGTCAATACAGATTGAGATGAGGTCTGCTAGAAACACGTGCCCAACAGCATTGATTCATGCTAAGAATAAAATCATCTATGGTGATTTGGGGTATCTCTGCCCATTCATGGGGCCATTCCATATGAAGCAGTGCTTCCGATTCTAAGTACTGACCAACAATGTGAACCTTGTGAACTTGCACATTACCATCCATAAAAATGGCATTAGGACCCATGGTAACAAGAAATGAGTGAGCATATTGAGCAAGGATGCTATCTCTATACCACACTGCAGTCACAGTACCACAAGGGAAGATATGGAATTCAGTGCAGGTGCCAACAGCAATCCCTGCCTAAATCATCAAACCACAGCCTTTGTATGCATGCATTTCGCGGATTAGCTTGATATTGAATTTCAGGCCTTTTCTAGACCAATAACCATTAGAAATCACTCCACACCAAACTGTGACTCCTCTGTGAAGAGCACAGTAACCCATTGTTGTGGAGTCCAGCTGAGGTGATCTCAAGCTGAGTTTAAATGGATTTTTCTGTGCGAGGGCATCAGTGGGAAGCAAACCACTAGTTATCTTGTATACAGCTGACCTACATGTAGCCGTCTATAAACAGTATATTGAGATACTGCTCTTTCTGCCAATGTAGCAAGGTCAGAAGCAAGATTATGTACTGTAATTAACCGGTGGTATCATGCATGCAGACACAGAAAATGGTCATCCAGAGCAGTTGTGGTCGATTTTAGTCGAGGTATGAAATTTTTATGACATCTAGCAGAATATAGTGCAGTGGATATGACACAGTGATTAATATAAGCAACAGTGAGTAAAAATAAAATCAAACGTTTATTACTCACAAAATCATATAATAGTCGAAAGAATAATAGCATACATCTTAACTTTAATGCAACTCACAAAAAGTTACATCAGACAAAAACATCGCTCTAAATACCGAGCATAGTCATAAAATTTTGGATATTTACAGGACATAGCATAATACCAGCTATAAGTTTAAAAATTATCAAGAGATTCTACAACAAGCTCATACACACTGGTCACCCAACTGGCTGCTCATACGCTCGGGTGAGTCGGGTGACTTGGGGATGACAAGCTCATACTACCGGCCATCCAAATAGCTGCTTTAGCCCTCAGGTGAGTCGGACAGTCTGGGTCTTCAACAAGCTCATACTAAACTAACTCAGAGTAACAAGCTCTACAAGCACACAATGATTCTCAAAGCGCATTATGAGCAACCAGATCTCAAACTCTTCTGCTGCTAAAATCTCAAGTGTCAGGACAGGCATTGGGCATTTATACCTATCATAGGTTATGATGCTTCTGGAGTATGCTAATTTCCAGTGATATGGAAAATTAGCATATTCCAGTCAACTATGATACAATTTGCAGGAACTCCAATGTAATTCAACTCGAACACTAAACAAACGATCCGAAATCCAAACAGTTAACAGAAAATATCCAACTTTTGACAGTATAGCGATAGTGATATGTTTGTTTATTTTTATGGTGGCTAACAGGATGTCCACTTACTGGTTTTCACGAAACTGTTCCTTTCCTTTGATACAGCTTCTTCAAAGGCAGCAAATGACGGAATGATTGACATTTAGGGCTCAAGCTACTTCAGACTGTCGCTGGCCCCTCAAGACACTTTATTACATACCATCGCCTGGCAATGTCTTCATTTTTCAAAATTTGGACATTTCGATTTTCCTTCTGGATTCCATAATATGGAGATACAGGCTCTGCACAAAATAGGCCATTTTTATACCTAATACATTTCCTTGTTAGAAAATGTTGGTATGAAAAATGTTTTCTGCAGGTAGTTTCTGCACACGTGTGCCTGCCATGCACGCAAATTTTGTAGCTACATGTTGTTTCTTTCACTGAATATGTTAATTTTGCAATTTGTTGCTTAACTTTTGGACATAAGTGTATCTATACATAAAATAGAGAGTTGTAAGTCCATTCAATCTCAAGTTAACCAAAACTAGAGATAGGCTAGCTTCAGGGCCCTCGCTAAGACTTATCATTGGGTGGGGGTGGGAGAGTCGATAAAATTGCCAAGTAATGACTTTTACCAACTTAAGTAAAGTCTGGGGGAGTTTTTTTTGCACCGATAACACATTTTATATCGATATTTCATTCATCGATATATAGGTATGATTAATGTATCCATAATGTCTCTCAATACTCAAATATCTTAAATTTTTTTTGCATAATACTATATCATAAAATTGCCAAGAGAGAAAAAAATTTTACCCTACCCCTAATTTGACAGATAATCAGAAAAACTATTTGATCAAATTAGGGTCTCATCAACCAATTTTGGCATTCTTTCCAAGTGATGGTAAAGACAGATTCAATCCCCATTGGTATAAAGAATTTCAGTACTTAGAATACAGTACAATTAAAGATTGTGCATACTGCTTTGTGTGCTTTCTGTTTGTTCATGGAGTAGGTCAAGAGAAGAGTGAAGATGCATGGTCGAAGATTGGAGTAAGAAATTGGGGGGGGAATGAGGAGTGCCGGAAAGCAAAAATTAGGAAAGTTACAAACTCACTTTTCATCTATTGCACACAGATCAGCACTCCACAACTATTGTAGCTTTCAGGGGACATCAGGGGATAGCATTTCAAGGGTCAGAACCAAATGATGGTAATTTTGTACAAATAATATCTCTGATCTCAAGATATAACCACATCTTGAAAACGTGGTTTGATGAAAGAGAATTACGGCCGTACCACATGAGTTACATGAGTCCTGAATCACAAAATCAGCTTATATCTCTTGTTGCTGAAGAAATAGAAAGAAAAATTGTTAAGTAGATTAAGAGCTGTGATTTTTTCTCAGTGATGGCTGATACCACACCTGACAGTTCACAAAAGGATATGCTTTCGATTGTTGTCTGTACTGTCGATGGAAACTGCAAACCAAGAGAACGCTTGCTAGATGTTTCTGAATGTGATGAAAAAACAGGTATTGGAATGGCAAAGTAAATTTATGAGACTTTAAGAAAGAAAGAAATTGATGCATCCTCATTGGCTTTTCAGTCATATGATTTTGCAAGTTCAATGTCAGGACAGTTTAATGGAGCACAAAAGAAACTCTCAGAAATCATAGGCCATCATATACCATACATTCCATGCCAAGATCACAGGACAAACACAGCTGTGGAACACAGCTGCAGTATCAGCATTATTATTAGAAACTTATTCGACATTCTTGAAATATTGTATGTTTTCTTTAATTAAAGTACTAAACGTTTCAGACAGTTGAGAAATAAGATCAAAGAAGTGAAGAATGCCCTTCTTTTGAGAAATATGTCTAGGACTAGGCGGACAGCCAGAGCAGAGACTATAAAAGCTGTAAACACATCATTTTTGAACCTATCCTATCTGTATTAGAAGAAATTTCCACACAACAGGAATTAGACTGTGCTACAAAAACAAAAGCGCACGGGTTATGCAAAAAGATGAAATCATTTGATTTCATTGTTAGCTTATTTTTTATAAAAAACATTATGTATAAGATGAAGATTTTGACAGAAACTTTGGAAAGCCCTGATCTGAATTTGATTGATTGTACTACAGTTGTCGAAAACACAGTAATAATTTTGGAGGAGATTAATATTAACACCACAGAAATTGACAACTTGATCACAATTGTGGAAACATTTGCTGGAAACATTAAAGTTGACCCTGAACATGACTTTCAATTGCACAATAGAAGACGAATGAGGCGAAGAAGGATTGAAGAGTATGCTGAAAATGAAGTAAATATAGACCTAAAACAAGAGTTCAAGGCTGTCCTTAATACACTATGTAGAGGTTTTAAAGACAACGTGGTTGCTATGAAGACAACTATTTCTCCACTACATTCAATTTTCAAATTTTCCTTGAACAAGGATAATCTGACAATCGAAGCAATTGAAGAGGCTGTCATGATGTTTCCTCCAGCTACTAGGTCTGACATGCATGTTCTACAAAGTGAGTTAGAAGTCTTCTTTAACATATGCAAGGAGAGACATATACTATCAATGGAAACATTGAAGAACGTCATGGTTCAATTCAAAAATGCATTAAAGCTGGCTTTCAAAATGTGCCAATTGACAATAGAAGCCGATTATGGAGTCAGACAAATGAAAGAGCCTTCAGTCAGCTAAAGATTGTGAAAGGTTTCTTAAGAACAACAATGACAGAGATGAGGCTTAACAGCTTGATGCTTTTGAAGTGCGAAGCAGACTTAGGAAACAAAATCAACTTGGAAAATGGTGTGGAAAGGTGGTCTTGCCTGAAGCAAAGACGAATACATGTATATGTAAAATAAATTAAACACAGTAAAACCTTTTTTTCATCCATATTCAATTTATATGGATCTCTGGGTATATCATGATATAATATTATCCATCATTTTATCTAAAATGCACCAAGCATGCCAACTTGGATCTTGATTTTGCCAACTGTACAGGAATTTCTTGACATTCAGGGGGGGGGGGGGAGAGACTCCCCCCTGTTCCCCCCTTTAGCGAGGGTCCTGGCTAACTTATGTGGTGTACAGCATATCAATACATATAGTTTAGTGATATATTGAGTGATATTCATATATCAATATTGTTCCTCATGGTATCAATGTTGTATTGCATCCATCATTATTCTGACCTCAATAATTAAATATTTTGAATCTTGTGTTTTATAATTTGAAAGTTGGAATGTACAAAGAATGAAATTATTATATATAATTTTTCTTCCCTCACTAAAACGGAAACATTGTTTTAGTGTAAAAAGAAGGGTGCTGATTATGCAAAAACACTTTCTAGTAATCCTATTTTTTTTTGTGTATCAGTCTATCGGTTTCTCAATCAAGGTAACACTATTTTCTCCCAAACTACTCAACCAACTACAGTCAAATTTTATATGAAGCCAAGCTACTATTTAAATCAGTAACATCATGATATTTTTTTTCAATTTTGCATAAGTCATGCACAAACCTCAATTTCTCTACATTGCAAAATCTCCAAAACTATTCAACAAGCTGAAAAGAAATTTTGTACAAATGTAGTCTGTTACAAGTTACATTTGTACAAATAGATACACACATACAAAGATATTGCATTAAAAATAGATTCATGTTCTAGTGCCCAAAACAAAACAAAAAAAAATCTATTTAAAACTTAAATTTCAATAACTGACTACATTCCAATATTTTCTCTGTACATTATATGTATGGTAGGGAAAGTAAAGTTGAAACATTAAGACAATGAACAAATTTTTGAGTATTATAACATTGATAATTAGTCGAATTAAAAATAATTAATTTGTTCTGCAATTTGAAAAACAACAAAAAAACACATAAATGAAATAATACTTTAAGCAAAAATGTAATACCTTGGAGGGAATGAAATATCGAACTCAAAAAGTTCATCTTCGAAAACTTTTGGTTCTTTGTCATATTCTAATAACTATAAAAGAAATATTTGAATGTATATAACTGATTTTCAATATATGTATTTAATAAACAAGTAAAAAGACTAATGTTTAAATTATTTAATATCAAACAATTTTATATGATTATAAAATCAATAGATGTAAAGACTCAATTTAATTAAAAGTGAAAAAGTTCTTGAGCATAGATAACATAGTACATTAGAAGAGTCTATCATTGTATAATTCTATTAACCGAATAAAATATAACATACAATATGTCTTTGAAAAAATGAATAACCGAGCAAAATTTATAAATAGAAAGAAAAGCAAATAAGCTTATATTTAATATAAAAGTTATCAAAACATACAAGGTAATAATAAAATGTTATAAGAAAATGCTGTTTAACGAAATAAGTACCTCATGAATCAGGGTTGAGAAAAACCCATCCTAATCGAGATAAAGATAGTTCACTTGGATTTTTGCAATTTTAAATGGATTTTATGGGTTCTTCTGTCCTTTTCAGAATTTTTATTTTAGTATATGTAAAATATTGTGAATAAATTTTATCAGTGGCATGGCTATGAATTTTAAGAGTTTAATATAAAACCTCACAATTCTTCTACCAGTTCTGCATCGCTGGACATGAGACATTAATGTAAGTTTTAGTTCGTCTGCCATTTTAGTCTCAAAGTCAAAAAATTGTGTTAAAGTTAATGATGTAACAAAAAATTGTTTTAATTAAATTTTAAACAGAAAAATGTAAAAAGAGGGCCATGTTATTATTGTAAGAAACTTGTACTTTTTAAATCAAATTACTTTAAGTTAAAATCTAGTTTCGGCAATATTGTTGAGTTGCACATGTCATCAAATATTGAAGTTAATACTGTGCTTGATCCTAGTAATACTCAACTGGGTTGCAGATACTGCTGCTACATGACATTTTTGTAACAATATAAAGTTATTTTCAAAATTTAAGGAGTGCAAAGGCACCTCAATGACGCTAGCTGTAGGGGATATTGAAAACCCAGTCAAGGCTATTGGTACAGTCGAAATATATGTCCAATTCAAGGACAAAAAGAAAATTATTGTTTTGAATGATGTAATGTTCTCACCTAAACTCAGGAGAAATCTTTTAGTGGCTTCTGTTTTTGAAAAACAGAATGTTAGCTTTAATGGGGCTAATGGGGTATAGTGGTTTTTCACTCCTGAAGGCAATAAAGTTTTCTATGCTAAAAGGAAAGATGGTTTATATTTTTTAAAACCTCAGTATAACGCTTAAAAGCAAAATAATAATGTGGAAGACCGTAAACATAAAAGTAAGGATTTGAAAGGGGATAGGCATCTTAGCAAGGATAAAAAACTCCAAAATAAAGAAACTAGGTTAACTAAAATGGAAGATATTTAAAGGACCTAAAACTAAAAGCAAATCTAATTCTGTAAAGTCTAAAGATAAACAGCAAATTGATGTGGGAAAAAGGAAAGATAAGCAAAGTAATTCAGCAATTGAGCTGAAAAATGACACTAATTTATGGCATAAAAGGTATTGCTACATCAATCAGTAAAGTTTCTGCAACTAATGGACTCCCTAGACTTAAGTACAGTAAATTGAACTGTCATCACTGTAAATTGGATAAACTAGGCAAGTGTCATACCAGCCTGTAGGTAGGATAAGGTCCACTAGACAATTACAGTTACTCCATATGGATATCTGTGATCCCATACCTACAAATTTTTTAGGCAGAAACAGATATTTTTGATCAATTATTGATAACTATAGCAAAAAACTATTTGTTTATTTTCTAATACAAAAATCAGATGTCTTCAAAGCTTTAAAAGATTTTCAAGTTAGTGAAGAAAGGCAAATAGGTAAAAAGAATTTGAGTATCCAGACGGATTGCGGTATGGAGTTTTGTCACAACCAGTTTAAAGAACCAAAGCCTATTTAAAGAATCAAAGAAAGCAGAGTGGACAAAAAGTTTTACATCACAACAAAATGAGGTTGCCAAGCACTTTAATCTTACAGCACTTGATTGAGTAAAAGCTATGTTACATGAGAGTAAGGTTGTTGACTTGTGGGCAGAAGCCATTTTGTGTTTTACCTATGTTAAAAACCAGATCTGCCACAAATTTAAGAATAAAACTTCACACGAGCTCTACAGTGGTAGAAAACCAGCTGTATTACTCAGAATCTTTGGTAGTAAGGCATATGATGGCAAACCAAAACAACTCAGAAAAAAATTGGATATGAGGGCCCAAGAAGGAGTCATGGTTGGTTATGCCATACCAAAGGATACAGGATTTTGATTCCAAAAGAAAAAAAATCTGATATGGGCAGCACATGACTTTTCCTTTTATAATGCAATAAATTTACTCATTTTACTGTAAAAAAATAATGCATAAGATCCACGGTACTATGTTTTTAACTTTAAATTGTATATCTGGTGATTTTATGGATGATAACATGTAAAACTATTTCAAAGTAATAAAAGTGGTATCAAGTCTATTCTAAACTCAGTTATAAAATCAACGACAAAGCATCATTGATAAAAGGTCATTTAATAAAATCATCCTACAAGACGTACATAGCTTTAAAAATCCAGAGCGCTTTCGGGCATTACTATACCATTCATCAGTGGCTATACGAAACAATAAACGCGGAATGCTTATATGTAGACCAAAACAGCAGACAAATTTTCATAAATAAACACAAAATAATGGTAGTACAAGAAGGCTATTAAAATTAATCAATTACAAATACAAATTTAGGGGTTATACCCAAGAGATTTAATTTAAACAAGTGGTAAATATTTTACAAAAAAAGACACAATTCAATTTGGGTGAATTTTTGAACTGATGACTTGAAATATTTATTTGAAAAATGTGCAATATCTCGAGAACGGTTCATGCTAGCATTCTAAAGTTTATGTCAATTGATTTCTAAGGAAAATTTACATAAGACTATTTGCGTAACTTTATTAAAGGTTTTGATTTTTTGATGATTTTTTCAAAATATCACTCGAAAATTTAGAGGGTTCTGAAATTTCTATTGTGTTTACAAACAATAAGCTTCCCGTATTCACGGATTTTAATTTTTATACCAAATTTCATTCGAATTGCTCCATTCGTTTGTGAGATATCGTCTCCACAGACTCACTGACACACACACAGACAGACATATAAAAAATGCTTTATTAGTATTCAGGGATGCTTAAAATGTGCTCTTCCATTGAAAACTTGAATTTGAATTTTCCACCCCATTACAACACTTTCCTTATATATTATACTATGTATATAAGGAAAGTAAAAAGGGTAATTGAAACCAATAATGTAAGGTTTGAGGAAAGTGATGAAATAGTGAAAAGCATCCTGGACCCTATTTATTCCAGTATTATTACCTTGAAAATATCTCATAATAACTGCTCTGTAAATTCTGAAGGAGAGTATCTGAGGAGAGGTCAGATGAAGAAGCAAGAGTGAAGACACAGGTTATGGCCAGTCTGAAACCAGTGAGGAAATGGACTCTCATGAGGATTCTGATCTGACTCCTTGCATGGATATTGCTTGGAGGCGAAAAATCGTATTAAGACCCAATTCATACTTTTTTACAAGAACCCATTTCCAGGCACTTCTAAGGAGTTTTCCAGGGAGGTTCGAGCATTTTTCAAGGAATTTTTCTAAACATTAAAAGCAGAAGTGAAACCAAGTTTCTATAGATGTTTCTCTTTGAGTCAAGTCACTTGGTTTTGTACCAACTACATCACTCTGGCCATATAAAGAATTGTCTAGAATTACATTATAATGCACCAATAAAGGAAAAGTTTACCAATTTCCACTCCATAATTTATTAAATATCAGTGATGGAACAGGGTTCATTAACAAATTTATTCTTAACTACGTTTTTTATAATTTCTTAAAAGAATCAGACATCAACTTGGGTAGCATGGTTTGTAACCAAATATTTTGTTTTCCATTTGTCCATATATAATTTCTTTGAAATTCAATGGGTTCTTGGACCCCCAAATCCTCCTCCCTTAACAATGAAACTGCTCCCATTTGCTTTGTATTCCTGTATATTGCTGCTTTGTATTTTCACAAGATTTATATGAATAACGGCTGCTTATAGTTTCAGTAATCTAGGCAGAAAATTTTCAGTAACAACACGAGTGGTTCGATTTGTGATAAAAAAAACTGTTTGCAATGATAAATAGAATAATATTTGATCAAACATTTCAAAATTTGTATATACTATATTTTCATATAAAATGTTCAAATTTTTAAATTAAATGAACATAATATGAATATCATTACTAAACAAAAAAGAAATTTTAAAATCCTTAAGAAAACAGAATAATAAGAATATTAAGATTAAAATTAAAAACAGAATAAATAATTAAAAACAGAATAATAATAAAAAACAGAATATTAAGAAATAAACTATAATAATTAACTGGAATATGAAAATATGCTAGGTCAGTTAATCTAATATGCAATATTAAGAAGATGGAGATGGATGGAAAAAGATACTAATGTACTCTCGGCAATTCACGAGAAGAACTGAATTGAGGAATTGTATTGTTTATGCGAAAATAATTAAAAAATTAATCTTGTAAAAATTAATCAGAATGCGAAAAAATGCTAGTTTAGTCAATCTAATATTAGAAGATTGAGATGGATGAAAAAAGATACAAATTATTTTCGGCATGAGAACAAACTGCACTGTGCAATCTGAAATTTATGCGAAATTAATAAACACACAACATTTTAGCGATTTATGCTTAATTTGAAGAAGTATATTTATTACTTTCATAAAATATGTGATCGCGATCTTAATTTACATTACATGCATGCCGTAAATTACAGTTAATTACAGTGCATGCGGCCATAAATTTACAGTGGCCCAGACAGAAGGTAATTTTCCATAGAAAACTATGCAAATTCAGTAAATTGTAGTATGAGATGAGGATGTTTCACGTAGAAACTACAGGGAATCCGTAGTAATAGGTATGTCTGCTTTTAAGATAAGTAAAATTTTAGGAATTTCGGGATGGTACGTAAAAAATGAGGATATTTCAGGAAACAAATATTTTTTCAGGAATTTTAGGATAATTATGACCATTGAACATCGAAAAATGTATCAATTGTAAATGTAAACAACATACATTATTTATGTATCTAGAACTTCGCATTAGGATTAGCGTTTGAGAAACAAAAACTCCTGTTGCCTCCTGACCATATTTTGGATGCTGCGTGCTGGGGGTAAAGGACTGAATAGAACTTGTCACACAAGAACGCGGACGTTTTCAAAAAATAGTCTTATTTTCAAAGTTTCTTAACAAAACAGATAAGGAAGTTACCAACTCCGATTTCCAGACTGACACATTCATAATATACGCAAAAACTGAATAAAATGATATTTCACACATCTTTACTGCAGAAATTGTACTATTTTTTCAGTCAGCTGATAAATTAAAATCTAAGCATAAAAAGTAAATTCTTAGACAGTGCATGGATTTCATTACACAAAAATTACTGTAATATTCGAGTAAATTATACAAATATTAAAACAGATGAAGAAAAGATTGGCTTCATTCCAAATATGCAAAAAGTTAAGTAAAAATGATGCTTTAGCATAGTTTTTTGTTGCAAGGTTTTCATTACAAGAATATTTTTTGTGGAAAGTTAGAATAGCTATCTGCTGTAGCATGGCCCAGAGAATATGTATGAATGATTTAGAACAGTAACATGCTGTTGGGAAACTTGAGGTCAGGCAATCCACATGGAGAACAGACGTCTACATCATAAAATTAGGATATGACCCAATACAGTTGCATGGTTACATATAGTTGCAGCATAACATCTAATCCAATACTGATCAGCTGTTTTTGCACTTGTTGAAAACAAGTACAGAACAACTTGGAGCAAAAAAAAATAAAAAAATTTATAACTGCAGTAAGTATTAATTCGAAATATATAGAAATAACATCATAAAGAAGACAATTTAATGAAACACTTACCCATTTTTCATTACTGGCAAAAGTTTCTTCATGTCTGTCAAAATCAAACACTTTCTTTTCTAATGTTAAAACAACCTATTA